>PVJS01038578.1:0-19333 GCA_004027185.1 Glis glis
AGAAACCAGAGACAGAATCCAAGGTTCCCTTTATCCCATATTTTGCATTCAAAACTAAATTCTAATATGTCTCAAACACACAAAATATCATAGCTCAATTTAACTTACCTTAATACACAGGATGTACATACAGAAATTTATCAAAGTGAACTACTATGCTGAGCATGAGAAGGAGGGAAGGGAGAGGGAATGTGGGTGGGAATTAGGGGCAGGCTAATTGACCGATGTGTGCATGTATATTTCTACCACCCTGAAATCCACCAAGATATATGCTTATAATGCATATATATGTATATATATGTATATATGTATGCATATATGTATATATATATGCATATATGTATGTATATATGTATATATATAATGCATATATAATATGTATAATACATATATAATATGTATATTATACATATACATATATAATATGTATAATACATATATAATATGTATATTATATATGTATTATAATATGTATTATAATGCATATGTATTATAATATGTATATTATATATGTATTATAATATGTATATTATATATGTATATATAAAGAAAGAAAAGAAATAAAGGAACTAACAATTGAATGGCATTCTGAGTTTAAAAAAGTAACAGAGAAAAAGTTGTTAGAAACCCAAAGTCATTCAGTTTAATCCTATAAGCTGCAATGTCTTTAATAATTTTACAGGTTTATTTTAAATGTGTTCTTAGTATTTTATAAAGAGCCATTTAGAATGTTGTTCCATATGTCTGTCTTTACTAGAAAATTATCCCTATACTGTTTAGGTAATGAATATTATTTTTATAACCTCCCTGAAAGTTGCTATTTCTTTGTTAATTTCACAATAAACAAAGCCCAACTTATCCTGAGTAAGCTTATACTACTTAACAGATTGCAAAAATGTCTTCAAAAAGGACTTTACTAGAAGAAAAGGGATGATTAGCCATTTGAAAGTGATGAAAAGGAAATAAAACCATGAAAAGTCAAGTGGCCTTTTTATATTCAACATTATAAAAACTTATCTCTATTTACTACTTTGTTAGTTAGAATGTTATGAATTAAATTCTATCCTTAATCCATATAACATTACAATGATTTCCAGAGTTAATCATAGACTAAAAGCAAATGATAGCCGCTCAATGTTTAAGCAATTTATTTTTAATCTTCTTTTCTTGGTGCACTGTAACCATACATCATATTGAGGTTTAGTGTGATAGAAATGTACATGCACATAGTACCGAGTGCATTCCCCTCTGGACCCCTCCCTGCTCCCTAAACCGCCTCCCCCAGTTCATATTATTGAAAGTGGTATTCAGAGCTTCACAAATGTGCATAGGATTGTTTGAATCACTTTAGAAAGCTATAAACACAGACAGCATTAAAATATAAAACACTAAGGCCTATAAAATATTAGTAGTTCTTCATCAAGCCCTTGATGAGGGAAACAGTTAAAATAATGCTATGTCCATGTATGAAGGTATCATTACCATACTTACAATGTACCAATAAAATTATATTAAAAGTAATAGTTCTTTCATTATAGTAACCTCAATTCAGTCTTAGGAGCTATTTAGTAGAAATTAACGTATTTTGATTTAGCCCATAAACATTAACTCTGAGATTGAAATTTTTATTTTATTTTTCCAAAATGTATATTTTATAATTCTTGGTGTCAGTCAATTTTCCCTACTATACCAAATGTGGTAGATTGGGAAGTTTATAACAAACAGAAATTTATTTCTCACAACTCTGGAGATTCATAGTTCAACATCAGGGTGCCAGTATGGTCAGATTTGGGAGAGTACCCTCTTTTGGGATATAGACAGCTCTCTTCTCATTGTATCCTTGCATGGTAGAAAGAGGGTAAGAGAGTTATATGGGGGTCCTTCTTTTAAGGGTATTAATCCCATTCATGATGATTTCTCCTTCATGAACTAATTACCTTCCCAAAATTCAGCTCCATTGGGGGTTAGGATTTCAATATATAAATTGTGGGGAGACCCAAATGTCCAGTCAATTGCACTAACATTTTTTTTTCTTTTTGTAAAGTACTATTTATATCTCATCTGGACAAATTGTTCATTGCTTTCCACTTTCCTCTATCACTTATAGACTTGCTCATTAATAGAACATTATATCCTTTGTCTTCTAACATTCCTCATATGGTGGTGCATGCTTGTAATCCCAATTCTTTCAAAATAAAGAATAACATTCCTCATTTTCTTTTTTTTTTTTGCGATTCTGGGGATTGAACCCAGGAACATTCTATCTCCGAGCTACACCCCCAGCCCTATTTTTTATTTCTTATTTTTTAAAACAGGGTCTCACTAAGTTGTGGAGAGCCTCACTAAGTAGCTGAGGCTGGCTGCAAACCTACGAACCTCCTGTCTCAGCCTCCCAAGTACTAGGGATTACAAGCGTTTGCCACCATATGGGGAATGTTAGAAGACAAAGGATATAATGTTCTATTAATGAGCAACTCTATAAGTGATAGAAGAAAGTGGAAAGCAATGAATAATTTGTCCAGATGATGTATAAGTAGTACTTAAGAAAAAAATGTTGAGTGCAATGGACTGAACATTTGTGTCTTCCCACAATTTATGTATTGAAATCCTAACCCCCAATGGAGCTGAATTTTGGGAAGGTAATTAGTTCATGAAGGAGAAATTATCATGAATGGGATTAATGCCCTCAAAAGAAGGACCCCTATATCACGCCCAGCTATTTTCTCCCATTTTCTTAAAAGATGATGGGTGAATGTCACAGGGGAGAACTGGTCAAAAGACAGAAAGACCTGCATCACCAAAGAACTATATGCACTGTGGGAAACTTTTCTTGGAGACTTTGCAGGAGAAACATATAGGAGATACAGGTCATACAAAAAACAGAATAATATTACTGAATAACAACAGGAATTTCTGATATATGTATATGTAAGAGCTGCAGAGGTAGAGAATTGGAACCATTTTATGATCTTTGAACACACTTAGTAAATGTTGGAATTATTTTCTACAGCATGAATCTGAAAAGAATCCCACTTAACACATCTTTGGTTTGGGGCTACAGATTTGGGTGGGTAAATTTGCTGTGATCAGAAAACTCTTCATAAAATATGGTTAAACAATAATAAAGTGTATAAATTCAAATATGGAAAGTGTCCCCATTGAAGGAGCTCATGCAGGATCATTTTCCTGGTATTGTGTTTCAATTTTCCACTTTTCCATGCTCCTCTTGCTTGTGTGTTTGTGTTGCCATTTTATCAGGTTGATAGTAAGGTGTCTATGGATCTCCCAAGCTTAGCATCTTTATTTGTCAGTGTTCATATGAAGAATATGAAAATATTTTTTTCAAACTCTTTTTTGCAAAAGCATGTAAATATTTCCAAGATGTCTCTAAAGGATTTTTTTCTTAGTTCCCTTTGGCAGTATTGTATCATGTGCCCAATGTAGTTGGCTCACATGTCAATCATTGACAATGCAATAATCAAACCAACATAATTATTGGTGGTGAATGGATATTAGATCAAAAACAGAATACGCTACAACAACATACAGTTAGCAATTTGAAGATTAAACTTCAAATGGAAATTAATTTGCCTTTATTGCTTAACATTGCATTTATATCATGGAAACTTACACCTTTGTTTTTGTTCTTACTAAATGAATGAGAAAATCTTATTGCAAAATAATTTCATTTTTTCTTTATCATTTGCAACTTCCCAACTCACTGCCACATGATACTAAAAAAATGCATACTTTTTCAAATTAAACATTTGTAATTTACAATCCAGAAGCAATAGTAACTTAGGTTAAATACAGAAGGGAATTGTGATGCCATTCTCCCAATATATTAAATTTACAAGGAGTAAGAATGATATAGGTGAAAATGATGTTTGAAGTGCTTTTAGGATATCTACATATAGATTTTAGCTAGAACAAATAATATTTCTACTACTACCACCTTGATTTTTCCATCTTTTTATATTTTATGATAATCAATCAAAATTATAATCAATTATAATTTTATATAATAAAAATATTAGGAGTGTATTAGTCTACTTTATGTTGCTACAAAAAGCACTTGAGGCTAAATGCTTTATAAAGAAAGGAGGTTTATTTAGTTCACAATTCTATAAGTTCAAGAACATGACACCAGCATGTGCTCAGCTCTAATGAGGGCCTCCTTGGCTGCATCACATGGCAAATAGCATCAGGGAGGAAGGTGTTCAAGAGGGAGAGATCATATGGTAAGTCAGGAAACCAGAGAACAGGAAAGAACCAGTCTTGCTCTTTTTACAACAACTCACTTTCATGGGAACTTACTGGGGTCCCATGAGACCTACATTCATCTCATCTGAGGGTGGTATCCCCAATGACCAAATTCCCAGTAGGCTCTTCCTCTTAAGCATTTCACCACTTTCCAGAGTTGCCAGACTGAAGATCACACTCTCAGCACACGAAGCCTTGGGAAACACACTGAAACAATATCTACATCATAGAAGTATTTACTGTGTGTCAGATGAAATGTTCTGTTTGTATTTGCACACTTACTTCTGCCCTACAGAATCATGTTCTGACTCTCTTGTCTACCTGTACCATTTAAGGTTATTGGAAGAAATTTCATTTGGCCTAGATAGATTTGCCTTGCCTTTTTTCTCTGAAATTTATTCTTAAAATAATATAATCAAAGCTGGGTGTGGTGGTGCATCCTTAGCATGTATCCAAATTAATATGTTATATGTTAGGTGTCAGGGAGAAGAATCATGCCCGTCCCTCATTAAAAAAAATAAGATTCTGCTCCTTTGCTATGGAGTGAATTGTGTCCCCTTAGATTCATATGTTGAAGTCACACCTCTCAGAACCTTAGAATATGGCTGTATTTGGAGATAGGACCTTTAAAGTAGGTTAATTGAGGCTGTTAGAATGGGTCAGATATGACTGGCCAGAGGAGTAGAGATCATGATGAGTAGGCAGACAGCAAAGACAATGCAAAGGCAAAAGAAAAAAGCAATCACCTGCAAGCCAAGGAGGAGGCCTCAAAGAAGACACACCTGCCACCACATTGATTGTGGATTTCTAGCCTCAAAAACTATGAGAAAATGAATATTTGTTGCTTGAGCCATCTAGTCTGTGGTGTTCTCTTATGGAAGCCTGAGCAAGTTAATATATTGTCTTTCTATTTAGATGAAATAATTCACAGAACTTTTATTTTTTACTCATTTGTATATTTATTGCTCATTACCATCCCCATCCCCCAGGAGATAAATTTATGAATTTCTTTGTCCTGAATTTCAGTTTATGTTTTATATAAATTACTATGTTTTATTAGTAGGTCAGATCACTGCCATAAAAGTCATTGTTCACACATTATATTTTCTTTTATTTTTCACTATTTTTTGTAAACAAGCACATCTATTTGATAACTAATGAAATCTGGATGAGAAAAAGGATAACAGAAGAAAAGAGAGGGAAAGAGGAGGGGGAGGAAAGAACAGTATATCCTTACCTTAGGAAGTACTCTATTAAGATAAGGACACTAGATATATAGATAGATTGAGATGATATTCTATTAAGTATGATTTTTTATACTCGGAAAATTATAGCAATCAGTGCAAAGGATAGGTTAAAAGAAGTAGGTACAATGGACAGTGTTCAGTGATAGTTATATCAGTGCAGTTAGATTTTATTAGAGGGGTTGCATAATTCAAAGGCTTAATACAAAGAAGTAAAGAGTCATAGTTAATTTAATTTCATTTTGACTGATTAAACAAATATTTACTGGAAACCAACAACATGCTGGGAGATTCTTTTGTATGCTAGGGATAGACCGGAATACAGTTACTGACCTTGTCTTAAGTTAACTCGTATGTATGTCCTAGTGAAGAAAGAAAATGGACAAGCACACAAGTTATATCATTGAGAGATAAATATCACAAAGGTGTTATTAACTGCCACATAAGGTTGGAAAGGCAAAGGAATCTGTGTTTAATTTCTAAGAAGCAAGAAAACAATGACAAGGAACAAGGGAAAGGAAGAGAAAGCATGTATGTTTAGATACAGGTAAGGTGATGTCTATTAAATTTTTCAAATGCTGTATGAAAGTGGGGTTTATTCTGAAGGTGTTGTGGAGCTACTGAAGTGTATAAATCAAGGGAGTGATTTAGTTGGATTTGTCTTTTACTTTAATTGTTAAAGCATATTACTTGTACAAATTAATGGGTTTCAGTGTGTCCTTTCTGTACATGCACATCTAAACCAACACCCTACTATTCTCACTTGTCCTTCCCTCTCTCCCTCTCACTCTGCAATTTTTCTCTTTCCCTAATAGTCCCTTCTGTGTCTGGCTCATTTTGCTTAATATGATGTCCTCCAGTTCCATTCATTTTTCTGAAAATTACATAATTTCACTCTTCTTTATGACTGGTTAATATCCTATTGTATATATTTAGCACATTTTAAAAAATGATTTATCTGTTAACAGGCACGTTAGACTGATTTCATATATTGGCTATTGTGAATAAACAGACAATAATAAACAGAGTATGTCAGTATCTCTGTAATATACTAACTTCATTTTCTTCAGATATATAGCCAGGAGTTGTATCATCGGAATATATGGTAGCACTACTTTTAATTTTTTGAGGAAACTTCATGCTAGTTTCCATAGTGGCTGTACTAATTTACATTCCCACCAACAATGCATACATGTTATTTTTGTCTGCACATCCTATTTGGAAGTTGTTATTTTTATTTTTTGATAATAACTATGCTGACTGGGGTGGAATGAAATCTAAATGTAGTTTTGATTTGCATTTCCCTGATTACTACAGATGTTGAGGATTTAACATATTTATTTGTCATTTGTACTTCTTTTGAGAAGTCTCTGTTCAGATCTTTTGCCAATTTATTGATTGAATTATTCATACTTCTTTTGTTAACTTTTTTGAGTTTTTAATATATTCTGGATATTAATCCTCTGTCAGATGCATAGCTGGCAAAAATTTTCTCCAACTCCATGGGTTGTCTCTTTACCATATTCATTGTTTATTTTGCTGTGCAGAAGCTTTTTAATTTGATGTACTTCCATTAGTCAATTCTTTCATTTTTCCTGAGCTATTGTAGTAGTCCTATTTGGGAAATCATTTACTGTGCCAATATTTTAAAGTGTCTCCCCTATATTTTCCTCTAGTAGTTACAGGTCTTATATTAAGGTCTTTGATCCATTTTTAACTGGCTTTTGTACAGGGTGAGAGATAGGGAACTAGATTCAATCTACTACATGTGTATATCTACTATATTGCTTGAGCAGCAGGGTAATATTTGAGCACAATAGAAATAAACTAAAAGTAAGATAACCTTTCATATATTAAAACAAAACAAAGAGACAAAAAGAAGAAAAATATTAGAAAGCAAGAGAGTTTTGTTTATAAAATGGAAAGGGTAAATTAAATAGAAAATAGTATAGCATATTTATTTAATCAGGCTCTCCAACAGGCCTGGGTTAATTAATGGCTTTGTCTTTAATTGTTTTTGTAAAATGAATATGATAAGATACAAATCCTATCATTGCTCTTAGGATTAAGCAAAGTAATATACACCTGGTACATGGTAAGTTACCAATAAATATTGAGAAAGAAGTTTAAAGAATAGAATGTGTCAGTTTGTGGCATATAAAGATAAATGAGTTGAATATGACCCCAAGTTTTTTGTTTGATTAATTGAGTTGAAGATAATAACAATAATTTACAGAGAGAATAAACAGGGAGACAGATTTGAAAGATAATAAGTTCAGTGTTTAACATGGTGATTTTTAATTACCCAAGGGACATCTTATTAATTGTGCTCATTAGGCAGTTGGGATTTTTAATTAGGAGTTCAATGGCAAAATCCATATTGAAGATAAATATTTGCAAATGATTTCCATGTAGGAGCAGATGAAGTCATTTTGAATGTTATTATCTAGGGAAGCTATGTAGATTTGCTAAAGATGAATATTCACATAATATAGATTATCAAGCAAAAAACAGAAAATGAAGATGGCACAATTAAATATGAAAAAAAATGTTCTTTTTTGAAGAAATATGAAATAAACATGCAAAGATACTAAGGGAATAAAAATTTTCAGGAAGAAGAGAATTAAATAGTATCCAATTCTAACATAGCAAATAGGGCAAGAATTATAAAATCTCATTTCTTTCTGAATCCTTTCTCACAGAGTTGTTAACATATCTATTTCTACTAAAATAATCTCTTCAGGGAAATGTAAGCATTTGGTATTTTGCTTCTCAAAATTCTTCCAACCTTTGCTCATTGACAAATTTCAAATTCACTTCTGCATTTTTAGGTCATTTGATAGTAGTACCCAGCTTCCAAAAACTAAATTTTTCCTAGCCTTTTTCTAGCTTCAAAACATGACCTGCATTATTTGGCTTTGGTCCCATTCCATCTTTGAAGTCAGCAATAGCCAATCAGGTTTTCTAATGATGCATCAATGTTTCTGATGCTTCTGCTTCTCTCTTCCCCTGTAAGGACCCTTGTTATTACATCAGGCCACCAAGAAAATCCAGGTAAATATCGTTATTCTTAGGTCTGTCATTTAGCAACCATAATTTCCCTTGCCCTGTGGCATAAGATTTTTCACAGGTTCTATGAATTATAATGTGAATACTTTGTTTGTAAATGGGTGGATTATTCTACATACCATAACATCATCGATGGCACATTCGAATGTAGTTCTAGAAGTATGATAGAAAATCAGGTTATGTTGTATTTAGGAATGAATGAATAGTTATAAAGGAAAGGCAGCATCAATTATAAGAAAAATCATAAGTAATAAATAAACAACTATGAAAATAGGGAAACAGGCAAAACATTAAATTCCTTTTTGTCATGTGCTATTAAGATTAAAGATACTACGGTGGGGTAGGTAGTGGTTTGTGGAAGTCATAAAAATATGAATGGCATCCAAAATTTTAAATAAGAGGTTGGATTTTTTAAATCATAGGAAGAATCAATATATATAAAGCAGTTTTCTTGCTATTATTTTAATCAGGTGTCTTTTCTTCTTATGGATAAGCAGTGAAAGTAGAAAAAATATTAAAACATGATACATATTGAGCATGAGAAAAATAATGTCATGCCACAGTTTAGAACATACTTGCAGTATGATTCTTTCCAATTAATAATCAAAACACATTCACCAGAAAGGATGATATTAAAATGATGGATATTATCAAGTGTTGGTGTACCTGTGGAGCCACTGGGCTTTCATACACTGCCAATAGAAGACTAGATTGATATAAGTATACTTGAAAAGAAGTTGGAACTCTTTCAAACAATTGGGAAAATGGATTTGCTAAAGGAAATTAGAATCTATACCTAACAAAAATGTATATAGATGCCAACCAAAAACATGGCTGATAGTTTTATGAATCTTATATGTAATTCCCCAGTCTGGAAGTAATCAAATTGTACATAAAAATATAAATCGTTTCACACTCCTACAAGGAAATAAAGAGAATGAAAATAGCAAAATTAATTACTGTTATACTCAACATAAATTAATCTGACAAATATACTATTGAGTGAATATAAACCAGATTCAGAGCACTATTGTACCATTCCATTTATAGATCTGTAAATCAAACTAATCAATGATTTTATAAATACAGAATAAATTTGAGATAAATTTGAGGAAGGAGAGGAGTAGTGACCAGGATGCAGTACACAGTTGGCTTCCACAAAGAAGTTCAAGTTCTAGTTTTTAATATGAATGCTAATTATACTAGTGCTTTCACTGTGACACAGTTTGTCAAGGTACAGACTTAAGATTTGTGCACTTTTCTGTTTGCAATCTGAATACATCAGAAAAGTGACATAAAACATAAGTAGACTCAGAGCAGCGAGGAAGTAAAGGATGGTTGTGCCAGCTCAATGTAAAAATGCCTGCAGTATTAAGCAATGGGGATGAGTTCAGAAAGCTATTTTAAACAGACAAAAGGTAACACAGAAACATGATTGCTAACATCAAGACTAAAGACACTTGAAAACATTCAAAGAAATTTTTCAAAATCAATCTGTAGCTGAGATTGCTCACATACTTTATTGAAAAGGGAGAATACAAATGAGAAAACCAATTTGCTCAGAAAGTGTTATTTTAGCCCACAAACTCACAAAATTTCAAAATGGTCATTAGAATTCCAAAAAAGTTTCAGTGCAACCAAATATAAGTTGTCATGTGCACAGATGTTTCTGCAGTTTACCCTATATTAACTATAATTTTAGCTTGTGATATTTCTCCTCTTCAAGGAAAGGCTACAATCCCAAATGAAATGCCAGATGGCAAAAAAAAGAATTGTATCATACACTCTGTAAACCTAATCCAAAAACTTTGAGAGTTTTGTTCAATTGGCCATTGTTATATTTGGCCTAGATTATTTAAATATTAAGAAAAATCAAAATCCCAGACAAGAATTATGTTAAAAATTGTCTTGCTTTATATATTGTATAATTTCTAAATAGAGAATCATTTTTTCTAATTCCCCAGGTTATTTGCCTATTAATTCACTGTGATTACTACATAATCTTTCATTTCATTCCTTTCTGCAGATTTAAATGCTAAAATATACACTAAGTCCTGTATCATTCCATAATGTCTACCATTTGATTTCCAGTGGCACTAGAAAGTATTTGGTTTTAAGCATATTTGTTAAGGAATTTGACAGCTGAAGAATATCCAAATTTTTAATGGAATCTCTATGTAAAGCCAGTTTTAATTTTTGCCAAATAAAAATGATAATTTAATTTAGGAATTTAAGTGTCTCCAATATAAAATAATAAGTCTCTTCTACTTCCAAGCAGGGGGAATCTGACCATTTATAAGGACTTTGTGATAACTGAGAACATATCTAAATGGAGTATATTTCATGCAAACTTTAGCACTTTTTGTTAAAGTTTTATCACAAAAACTACCCAAATGACATTGACTTCCCTAATGTAAAAATAATCTCAATCACAAATATTTTGCTTCTAAATTACTTCTTTCATAGAAGTAAATATGGAAAATTACAAAACTGATACTGATAAAAGATTAGTTCATTATTCAAAAATCTATGATTTATACAGAAGGAAGTATTACTGTATTTAAGAAAAAAATCAGAAAATCTGGAGCCAGATGCTTACTTATCATTAATTAAGGCATTCTCCCTGTGTGTTTCTATGTGAAAATCTTTTTAGTAGAATACTTGCCATATTGGAATAGGGATTCATCCTATTCCAGTGTAATCGTCTCTTAATTATTTCTATCTGCAATGTTCCTGTTCCCAAATACTGTAACATTCTGAGATACTGAGGGTTAGGACTTTAACATATAAATTTTGGAGGAACACATCAACCCAGCACATGGATACACTTAAGCCAGATATAGCAATGATATGATTATGAGAAAAGGAAGAGAAAGTATCTAATAAAAGTAGAAAACAAAATAACATATTCTGAGGCATTTATCTTCCTGGTAGTAGACTTCCTGACTGCAATTGCAAGTTACAAGGAGAAAATCCATTGTAGTGAGCTAGTGATCAGAAAAGATGCAAAGTAGAACTCAGACCAGGAGTGTTAAGTCAACTCTATAAAAGCATTCAGCCCAATGCGAAGGCAAGTAGTACCATTGTCTATTATGGCTGGTAAAGGGAGCTGGACAATACTCCACTTTAGCCATGTAATTTATAAACCCACAGGGATTTCAGTAGGGAAGCTACTACCTATTGGCCATGAGACCACAATGGAACTCTAAAGAAGACATAGTAACCTGAGACTTGTCATTAAGGAAGCCAATTTTCAAGAAAAGGTTTAAACTTGAGCACAGATGTCTAGTCAACCACAAAATGAAACCAGGGAGTACTTATCTTCATAAAGTACTCAATAAATAAAAATTTGCAATGATTAAGAGGTGATTCAAATGAAATACAGAATCTCTCATGACAAGGGTAGAAAAATACTGTAGTTTAATATCTGGACTCTAAGAAAATATAAAGAAAACATAAATGTACCATAGAAACCTAGGAAAGTGAGAGTACAGACAAATATTCTGTAATCAGAACTGAAACTTAGCAATCAGAAAATATTATGAACTCATTTTTCGTATTTATAGTGAGCTCACAGTGAGATCCATGTAATCATTAAAATTGTTTAGCTCACTTATATTAATTAGTTATGTTCATATATCTTCTATATTTCTGAGTGATTTATCATTCATTAATATAATTAATTTTTTAATTCTGAGAGTTATGCCAGTTATTATGATAAGTACTGGAATACAAAGATGAATAAAACACACTTGCTGTCCTCAGGAGAGGATATAAATATGAGTGACTAAGGGCTGAGACCAAGAAATGAGTGAAGGATTTCAGGATATCTAGGAAATTTAAGAGCAATTTATAAAGCATTTAAAACATTCATGAGTGCATTTTGTCCAGATGATACATGACCAATTTTATGTTAATCACATGGAAAAACAGCAATTTCCTTGGAAAAATTCAAGTAAATATTTGTATTAACCTAATAATCCTCAAAATACTCAAAAAGCTGTATTCTGGCAGATGAAAGAAAAGGCTATAGAACACTGGCAATTAGATGAAATTAATATGTTATGACACACTTCTTAAAAGTCTGTGCTTTCTTATATAATAAAATTTGGGATGACTCTTTTCTTCCTATTTCCAGTAAATGAAAGCATCTGAGAAGGTCATTAAATGAAATGCAGCTGTAAGAACTTCTAGATACTAAATAGTCAAATAGTTTATCAGACTGATTTCTTAGCTTAAAAATATTTCTGCAATCATCTATAAAATGGGAATAATGATGATAATAATATGACATGAAGTATTACTGTGAATATTAAATGAAATAATATATGTAAAGCTCTTAGAACAGTGCATGGCTGAAAGAAAGCAAATAGAAGTATTAAGTTTTATTGATCTTTAAATTGCTCAGTGTCTCAGTCAACATCCTCACTGCCATAATCCAGATTCAGTTGCTCACTGCTTTCATGGAGCTTTCAGGCTCAGTCCTTGTGAGGCCAGGGTCTATGGATCTTAGGGCATGGTGGCAGGAAGTGAAGAGAGGGAAAGCATGAGGGCTCTATGCCTCACATCACAAAGGCTGAAGCAAAGAGAGAGCAGGGGAAGGAGAGCATCATCTATAGTCCCCAAGGTCACACCCCCGGGGACCCCTCCTTAGCAACCAAGCCCTGATTCCAATGCTTCATTGTTTCTGTGAAGGCTAGGGAGACATTCTAAATCAAGAACATTACAATTCACTTCTGGCCCCCTAGACATCATGGCCACTTCACAATGCAAAATGCATTTAGTCCATCTCCAAATGTTTCCATAGTCTTTAAAGCTTTATCACCATTCAAATGTCCCAAAGTCTAAAGTTTCCAATGAGAGTCAAAGTAACCTCTGGGTTGTGAGCCCCTGTAAAAACAAAAAGCAAGTTACATACATCCAGTGTAAAATGGCACAGAGTAAACATTTTCAATCCAGCAGGGAGAAATAAGGCCATAGAAAGAAAGAATGGGACCAAACCAGGATCAAAATCCAGCATGGCAAGCATTTGATCCTTTAGCTCCACTTTTGGTATCCTGGGAACATGGTGGTGAGATGTGATCTCCAAGGGGTCTTGGCAGCCCCATCCCTATGTCCTGGTTGATTGAAATGGGTAGTGTACTAGATCTTCTAGCCCATCTCCTTGGCTTCTAGCTTAGAACTTTTCCTCTTTGTTGTTCCATTTCTGGTATCTCTAAATCTCAGGAGTTTTCCTTTCAACCTTGGTTTTACTCTCTCAGCTTCACAAAATTCCCCATTTGGGCCTGCCCCATATTTCCTGGCTTCCTAGGCCTTCCTTTAAAATCAGGAGGAGGACTCAATGACCCCTTTTATTCTAGCACAGTCAGCATTACATGAGTGCTAAGATTGACCACCAGCAGGAAAGGTAATCACACCCTTGCTAATCCTTGTTGCTAGGCCTTTCTCAATCACAGCCAGCTTCCATCTGGGCCACTGCTAGCCCCATCTCCATCATGGCCACTGCTTCCTCCTACATTCGTCCATTTTACTTTCTTCCACAACATCATCTCTCTGGGCCCCAGTTTTACACACACATTTCTGGCAAAACTGCAAATCTAAAAAGTCTCTCTGCTTTAATTTCCACTTCCAAAATTCAGTGTACAATTTGCTAAGTGCAGACATCAATATCCATAATGCAGTCTGAATTCTTTGCTCTTTTGAGATTTCCTCCACCAGCCTAATCAGTCCATCATCTTTAAATTCACCCTCACATAAACTTTCAGGTCAGGGGCAAAATGCTGATAAGTTCTTTGCCAGAATGTAAAATGTGTGGCCTCTACTCCATTTTCCTATGGAGTCCTCTTTGCTCTCTAAAATCTCCTGAGCAGTCTCTACCATCCACCTTTCTAGCCACTTGCTGGCCTTTCCAACTTCCTCTCACAAAACTGTTCCAATGACTCACAATCCATGGTCAGACTTAGAAATAGCTGTGACCCCACTCCTGTTACCAATTTTTGTCTGGTCAACATTCTCACTGCTAAAGTCCAAAAAGACTGACCACACAACATAAAGGAAGGGAGATTTATTTGCTCACAGTTTTCTTAGAGATTTTGGTTTCAGTCCATGTGAGGCTGGGTCTATAGATCTCAGGGCATGGGGGAAGTGGAGAGAGGGAGAGCACAAAGGCACTGTTCCTCACATCATGGAGGCTGGAAGGAGAGAGAGAGAGAGAACTAGCAGGGGGAGGAAAGAACCATATATAGTTCCCAAGGCCACACCTCCAGGAACCCCTTCTTAGCAACCAAGCCCTGCTTCCAACATTGCTACCTTGTTTCCATGAGGGCTATGGGGACATTCTAAATCAAAACCATTGCACTCATTAAATTAAATGATAACTCACTCTATGTAAAATAATGAATATTGAAATTTTACTTCAGCAAATTAACTCATGCTTCCGAGTAAATTTCATTTTGGTCACCTGGTCTTAGTCTTCATATATAAATAGATATGTTTAAATATCAGTAGCAAGTATATTATGATATCAAAGAGATTAATTATCCAAAATGAAAAGAAATTTAAGTTTTTCTTTGATAGTGGAGGTTGAACCCAGGGGTATTTTACCTTCAAGCTAAATTCCCAGACATTTTTATTTTGAAACAGGGTTTTGCAAAGTTGCTGAGAGTCTCACTAATTTGCTGAGGCTGGTCTCTAACCAGCAATCCTCCTGTCTCAGTCTTAAAATACTTTTATATGTAATAAAAACAATTGTGTTGATTAAATAAAAATGCAAATACATGGCTATAAATTATGAACATCCTTAAGACATTTGCTTCTTCAAGCCATCAGTGCATCGGTTTTTTTGTTTGTGAAGTAGAAATAGCACTTGCTTTATAAAAACTCTTTAAGGTTAAAATGAATTCAAATTGATATACACCATATATACATTCAGAACCAATGATGTAATTTGATGTAGTACAATGAATATGGATTCTATTTTCTATTTGTTTGAATATTTATCTTTGTCTTTTGTTAGACTTTTAACATTGGAAAGTTACCTAGCTTCTCTGAAAACAGTTTTTGAAATAATGAAGAATCACTACCCTCATAGAGCATATAAGAGCATTATAAAAGAAATGTGACTTTTTTCCTTATGAAATATTTGTACATAATTTATATAAGTATATAAAAGTTTAATAGAACTCAGAGACTCTAAAAATTTTTCTAATCATTAGTTATGAAATATATAAAGAATTTGTGCATGTATATGCACACTTTAAAATATGGCATTTTCTATTTGTCCTTTAATTATAAAATTTCCAAATATTTTTGGCTCCCAAGTTTGAAAAGGAGAAAAAGACTTAAATATTAAAAATAATTATATAATTATCTACATAAGAAACTTTTATATTTACTGCAGTTGATGTTCTTTTATTATAAAAATCTGAGCTATTTCATTACTGCAATTTTTCAGCATCTTTGTTTTACATGTCATCTCAAAGACAGAGTATAGGATTAATTTATTCTTCTCCCAAATATGAGTGGCAATAAAATTATTTTTATGATACAGTGCTTTGAATACAAACAAAATCAAAGATAAAAAAATGTAATTTTATATCCAAAACACACAAGTGTGACTGTTTATCACAACTGCTATGATTATTATATAAGGTAATTTAGAAAGAAGGAAATTTTATTACACAAGTATTATTGTAGTGTGGTTATTTCATTTCATAGCCTATACCTTTTGAAATTTCAAACACCTCCCCTGAGTTTTGAAATTTTCCTAAACTTTATAGTGTATTAAGAACATTAATCAGTTCAGGACTGTTGGGTGCTGGTTTCCTTTTGTCTTTTTCTTTATGTGAACTGATGGAAAAAACATGGTAGAATACTTGATTCCTCTTACATGATTATTTTGACTTAATAAACACCATCTGGAGGAATAGGAACCTTGACATTGCATACATCTGGGCACAGATAGCATGTTGCTACAAAACTGATCAATAATTATATTTAAGAGACCATGAATTAGCTATATTTACATCTTAATGCAAATGGGAAAGAAGAAAATGAATATTTATCATCATTCCCTTGCCTTAATTTGAAAAGGTTGTTAATTAATCTTATAACTGCATGGACAATATTTTTAAAAAGCTTAATTTTAAAAATGGGTGCTTTCCTTCATTTATTCTTTGCGCTAGAGAGTACCTAAGCACACTGGAAGACTTATTACAACAACCTTTTTTATATTTAGTTCATATATTTTTGATAAAAAGAAAATAGACACTTTTTATGGTGAAAGCAGACATCATGTTTCCTGTTAAGATCTATATAGACCTGAGCCTATTCATCATCTCAAGTAGACTTTAGAAATAAAATTGGATCTTATTTTCTGTAATTTTATCTAAGTCTAAACAAAGCGTGGATTCTTTGCTTTGAATAATTCAAACATAAAGTAGTTATTGGGAAAAAACTTTTGATTTCTCACATCTGGCAAAATAAATAAGATAATTCTTTACAAAGTACTATGAGTAGCACTTTAAGGGACAATTTAGAATGCTTTTATTCACCAATTCTTTTTCTAAAGAGAACAATAAGAATCAAAACAATAATTTTTATCTTTTACCAATGGTGACTTTAAAAGTATATTTTCCTTTCCCCTACTCCTTCCTTGTCTTTTCCCCCTCCCTGACATACATATATAAGCACAAAACTCTCAAGTTGCATGACTTTAATGTAAGTAATGAGATATTAAATAAAAATAGCTTTGAACAGATTAATCCTATAATAATACCATTTTCTATTTTCTCTATCCCTGTTCCTTTTAGTGTAATTAGATAGTATGACATTTGGGGGGAGGGCGTGGTATATATAATTACTGTTGTGTTGTACAGGTACTCCCAGAACTTCTCAAAATTTAGCAAACACAGAAATCACGGAGGGTCTTGTGAAAATGCAGATCATGATTCTGTAGAACCTTGCTAATAAGCTCCTCTTGTTTCAGATGTTGTGCTTTGATGATCCCATTTTGAGTAGTGAAGTACTAAGCCATTTGCTCCTACCAGTATTTCCACCTTATGGAAACCTCAAGTACAGAGAGATGCTTAAGCAAATTTTCCAGGGAAGAAAATTAAATGATATAAAAAAATAGCCAGCCTTGTAATGCATATTCACATTTAGGAAGTCAATCTATCCCTGCATTTCTCATTCCAACCCTATAGTGCCTGGTAATTATCTAAGGCTAAGTATCAGAAAGTATCCACTCAGGGGTAAAGGAAAACAAAAGAGGGAACCTAGGATATAGACACAAGGGAGAGAAGGGAAGGAACATAGGGTGGAGAAAGAAATGAAGTAAATGGGAATGGCAAAGCAAAGAACAAAACTTAGGATAAAACAAAGGTGCTTATTATTTCTATTCTAAGAAAACAAAATCTATAGTACAATCACCTGATAATTATATGCAAGATAATTGTTTAATAATCTCTGAAAGACAATGGCTAGAAAACCAAATTTCTCTAATTTAATTATGTCTCTCCTATTCAGTTCACTGAAATTATTCATTGACTACAACTTACATACTACTTGTACATTGAGCATAACTTGAAGAGAAACACCTGGAATATAAATAATACATTGAGGGTACTGTTCAAAATCTCTAGTAAAGTTGACTTGCCACCTTTTTGGTTCTATTATTTTGGAGTTAATACTCACTTCATGTTATTAGAATCATTTTCACTTCACTCATGCCTCAGATTCAATTTGCTTTCTATATTTGATGTTATAAATATGTACATTAATTGCTTGTTAAAGTTGAAAAATAGATTGTAATGATGTAGGGATCTTAGAATTAAAAATTCTCACATGGTCAGAAATCACTCAGTTGCTTTTTTGTGCCAGATAGTGTTATAAATATATGCTGAATATACAGTGGTGAAAGGAAAAAAAGACTTCTGCCACTTGGTGCTGATACTTTAGGAGGAAGACAAACAACTAACCAATGCTATAAAATATCTAGTAATGAGTGTTTGGAAAAACGAAGGCAAAAAGGATAAAAAATGATGTTGATGAGGGAGAACATGCTATTATGGACAAAGTGGTTGGGGAAGGCTCTTCTGAAAGAGATGCTTGAGTAGGGCCTTCATGCAGTGGAGCAGGAGACCATATAAATATATGGAGACAAAGAACTCTGGTCCAGGGATCCATGTGGCAGGCATCAACATGGGAAAGAGTTTCTGAAGAATAACAAGGTGGTCAGAATGGTTGAGTTGAGTGAATGAAGAGCAGAGAGGTAGGAAATGAGATTAGAAGGAAGCACACGCATGTAATCCCAGTACTTGGGAGGCTGAGACGGGAGGATCTCAGGTTCAAGGACAACCTCAGCAAGTAGTGAGACTCTTATCAACCTAGCAAGACCCTGTTTCCAAATAAGAAATAAAATCGGGCTGGGGTATAGCTTGAATGTCGAATGCTTCTGGGTTCAATCCCCAGTACCAAAAAAAAAAAAAAAGACAAGAGTCATGTGAACTTCACTAACCCCACAGTTTTGGATTTTGCTTATTTATAGAGAAGTGCCAAAGAAAATACTATATCATTTTGCCCACAGGCAAATTTTTATTCGGAAAGTTAATTATTTACTTATTCATTTACAAAAAGTCTTTGAACTTTTTTATTTTATTATTTTTTTTAGATTTATTATATTCATTTATTTTTTTTCATGTTTTTATTGGTGCATTGTAGTCTCACATCACATTGAGTATCAGTTTGGTGTTAACATA
>PVJS01038579.1:0-19331 GCA_004027185.1 Glis glis
GGCCCTCTGCAACTTTGGGAGACCCGGTTTAAAAATAAAGTATAAAAAATAGGGCCGGGGGTGTAGCGCGGAGGTAGAACGCCCCCGCGTTCAATCCCTGGTACCGCAAAAAAAAAAAAAAAATGAACCTGATATGTAGTAGGAATAAAACATGAAGTTTTTAATACAGTATGGAAGAAAATGGAGGCAGAACCACCCAACAGTGAAATACTGAAATTGACAACATATTTTCTAGAGATTTTTTTGTGTGTGTGTGGTACTGGGGATTGAACCCAGGGGCATTCTACCTCTGAGCTACACCCCCAGCCCGATTTTATTTTTTATTTTGAAACAGGGTCTCACTAGGTTGATGAGAGTCTCACTACTTGCTGAGGCTGTCCTCAGACCTGTGATCCTCCTGTCTCAACCTTCCAAGTACTGGGATTACAGGCGTGTGCCACCGCGCCCGGCTCTAGAGATTTAAAACAAACAAAATATCAGAAGGAAAGATATGTAATGGATAACATATTAAATCCTCATTGATGTGTATGTGCTTTTCTATCCAGTTTTCAGGGGAAAATTCAAAAGCCCGAAATGCATTAGTCTATTTCAAAACATATTTACAAATGCCAACATCAAATAACAAAAATATGCTGGGCATGGTGGCGCACGCTTGTAATCCCAGTACTTGGGAGGCTGAGACAGGAGGATCGCAGGTATGCAGCCAGCCTCGGCTACTTAATGAGGCCCTCCACAACTTAGTGAGACCCTGTTTCAAAATAAAGAATAAAAAAATAGGGCTGGGGGAATAGCTCAGAGGTAGAATGCATCTGGGTTCAATCCCCAGTAGCGCAAAAAAAAAAAACTTTTCTATTAAATGTTATTTTTGAAATTGAGAAAAAAGAAACAAAATTCATAAGCAGATGGGCTTGGAATAAATATTCATTCTGGAGTCAGTTTCACTTAAAGAATTATTTAAGAAGTCTACCGTGTTATCAATTTATTCTGCCTAAATACTAAAAAATTTTCAGAAAATCCTGACCTAGTAAAAACAGTGATCACTATAAAAATATCCCAGGTTTTGACAAACATATAAAGCCCTAAGTACATAACCACACAGAATTAAAAACATGACGGCTTGAGGGGCTGGGGGTGCAGCTCGGTGACAGGACGCTTGCTAACTTAGCACTGGCAAGGTCTTGGGTTCTGAGACGGGGAAGGGGTGGGGGATGAACAGACATGGACAGGACATGAATGACAACATAGTAACTTGAATTCTGCATTCAGCATGAGTCAATCTACCTTAAAAAAAAAAACCTGGACCTTTAAAGAGCACAAGCAATAGATTAAAAAGGATGGTCTAGAAAAGTGTATTACAAAATGAAAAGGGAAACAACATGTGCTCTGTGTGTTACTTACTTCTAATGTTGAACATTTCTAAATTACTAATAGTCACCAAGAAAAGGGAGCATGTTTAATTACCATGCACAAGAATTTTCAGGATAAAACCTTTAAAGGTCTATACTAATACAAACAAAAAGACTAAGACTTGAATAGTTTAATCCACATTCTAAAAAGTTGCATTCTTAAAAACAGAAGATACATCTGTAATCTAAGTTTATGATTACTTTCCATTAGGGGAAAAATGTGGTTTTGTGAGCAATAATCAATTACTCTATATTTGTATGTGAGAAAAATAAACAAATCTTTAACATGTATATCAGATTTAATAATAGCCTAGAAACAGTCTATGCTATTTCAGGCTCTTATATTTCAGGAACTGTTAGGAAGGATCCAGGCTTATCTCAATTATCATGATAATCAACAGTGTAAATGACTACTTTAAGGACAGGATTACACAACACTGTACTTACTAACCAACCCCAAAGACTTCTCAAATCAGACTTCTGTGAACATCTATTTTATTATTAACAAATCAAGTGAAATAATTTCATTACTACAATGAATAAAATACCTACATCAGAAAAAAAAACCTCCAGCATTCCACACATTACCCAAATTCCATTTGGATTCTTGAGGCAACACACCATGAGACAGAACACTAGACTTAGGTATCAGGGAGAAACAAGAGTTGAAAACCAGCTCTGCCACTTACTAAGGAAATCTGTAGGACCGAGGGACAAAGTAGTTCACTTCTCTGAGCCTCAGTTATTGCATGGAAAGTAAGGCAATAATGTCTAACTTACAGGTTTGTTGTAAAAATTAAATGAAAAGCATCTCAAAGGAGAAAACAGAAATGGGGCTTACTCAGTAAATTTTTTAAAAAGGGAGGGGGATTAAACCTTATCTACCCTAAACCAGAAGGCCTTCTTCTTATTCTCTCTCCTTTCCCTGGGGTGTGACTTCTGGCAAGTCTTTAGCTTCTGTGGTACCCCCACCCCACCTCACATGGCTGAAGTGGTGAAAATAACGTGCCCTCTATCGAAGATTACTGAAAAGACCAAATGAGCTAACATATGAAAGCATTATGCAAACAAATTATAATCCTATGGAAAAAAACTTCATTCTTCATAGAAAAGCCAAGCAGGCAAAAAGAAAATTTATGACTTTTTGTTTCCTGGCATATAAAATTTTATCTTTGTGTAACACACTTCAAATACAAATCATGCCTCATGTTAAGTACTAAGAGATTTTTCTCCTCCACTAAACTAGGGCCTCCTTGAGAACGAGCACTTCAACTTTGCTCCCTCACTAGCTAACACATTGCTAGGCATAAAGACAATGCTCAATAAATGACTGGGTTATGGTACGCTCTATTTAACTTTCCTATTATGTAAGCAATACATGGGGAAGCAGAAGAATTACCATTTTCTTTCCGTAATCTTGTTATGAACTTCTTAGGAGGTATTACTCCAACCTTTTTCTTCTGAGTGGCTATGCTATGGAAGAGATCTGCTAAGCACGTAAGAAGGTTCTCCTTCTTCCTAGGCTGACTCTTGTATGCTAGAACTTTTTCCCGAAATGGACGACAAAAATAAAGTGCTTGAAGAACTGAATTGCAGTAGCAGGTATTCCCAAACTAGAATAGAAAAAAAAAAAGTTTTGTTAAATTTGGGGCAATGCATTTCAAGAGAAAGAATTTTCCTGTATAGAGTTGAGAGAACAGAAAGAAGACGGGGAATTTATGATCCATGTAAATTAAAAAGTAACTGAAAGCACAGAAATAACTATTCTGCAAATTAACCATGTTAACATTAAGTGGATGTTCTAGGCATCAATTTCAAGTTAAAACTGAAATAAAATATATGCAATAAACTTGAACTTTATGAAAACTGATTTAAACAACTAGTTATAAATAAAGATTAAAGTATAGAACTCTAGGTAAGTTTTTTTCTCTTCAAATTCCCATTGTTAAATATTGGTTATATAAATATTTGATATATTATATATTTTAAAATATAACTCACAAAAATTCATTTAACACAATACAAAAATAAGATTTTTTAAAATCAGGTTCTTAAGTGCATCCAAAATAAACGCATAAGCAAAAACAAAAAATAAAAAAATCCCTTGAAATGTTGAACAGCCATCAATGTGGCAGTCTAACAATTTTTGAAATGCTGAAATGTCAGGGCACATTATTCTGATACGTTAGAAAGAGTCAGAGTCAAATCCTGAGCTATGGCTCTATCTCTTAGTGGTCACGTGACTGGGAATATGCCACCGCAACTTACTGAACTTCCATTTCCTCCTCTTTAAAAATGGGGGGAGGGGACCCTACTTAACAGAGTAAATGACACAGGGTTTGATAAGTAATTATTACCTTTCTTTTCCCTTCCCACATTACTGGCTCCAAAAGTCAGCTATGAAACACCCAAAGTCAATTAATGAGGATTTGGGGAACACTATTAAGCTGCAAAAATGGAACAAAGATATTTCTTATATTGCTTCTATGGAGTGAGATCACATATATACTAAGTTAAAAGAGCTAGGTAAGAGGCTGGAGGTGCAGCTCAGTGGTAGAGCACTTGCCTAGCATACTCAAGGCTCTCAGAGTTCACGTCAATCCCCAGCATCAAGGAAAAAAAAGGCTAAGCAAAGAAAAATAGTTAAGGATGGGTATAGTAATATGTCAAAGCCAGGTGGAGTGGCACATGCTTGTAATCCCAGTACTTGGGAGGCTGAGACAGGAGGATGGTAGGTTCAAAGTCAGCCTCAGTAATTTAGCAAGGCCCCAGCAACATAGTGAGATCCTGTTTCAGAATGAAAAGTAAAATTAGGCTGGGGTGGAGCTCCAACGCAGAATGCTTCTGGGTTTAATTCCCAGTACCACAAAAACAAACAAAAACGTATGTCCACAGACCATTTGCTTGTATTAAAGAAAAACTTGGAAGGATATATTAAAAGCTAATAAAAGCCGGGTGGGGTGGCGCACGCTTGTAATCCCAGTACTTCGGAGGCTGAGACAGGAGGATCGCAGGTTCGCGGCCAGCCTCAGCTACTTAGTGAGGCCCTTTGTAACTCAGTGAGACCCTGTTTCCAAATAAAGAATAAAAAAATTAGGGCTGGGGATGTAGCTCGGAGGCAGAATGCCCCTGGGTTCAATCCCCAGTGCCACAAAACCCAAAAAACAAACAAACAAACAAAAAGGATGTTTACATGCCTAGTGAGATTATAATCAAAGAATAAAAAGAACCACAAGGGAACCTATTTATATTTTTATTTTGAAACTACTACAGATATAGGATAAAGCAAACAAGGAATTATGTTAAAACTCTTAGGAATCAAAATTTTTAATATAAAGGAAAAAAGATTCTATAATAAATATCAGAAAAGTAAAAGCCCTGTGTATTTAAATTGGAAATATCAGTAGAAATTCATGCCTATATGCATACATGTATGTGTATGCATATGTTCATGTAAGTGTATGCATGTGTGTGCATTTGTAAGTTTTTTTGCGATATTAGGGATTTTGTCCCTAATATCGCAAAAAATATCCACTGCAGGGATTTTAAAATGACAAAAAAAAAAAATAAAGAAATGCTCATTTGTCTCCATTATAGGTAGCAAAGTAACACATAAAGAAAACCATCAAAGTGTTAACCTTGCCTTTCTTATAAGACCTATATTTCAGGAGCACTAAATAATTAATAAAGGGTATTCTGTTTTATAGGATTATTCCAGCATGAGAAGAAATGAGAAGAAATGATTGTGAATAATGGAGTAGGCAATAATTATCAATCAATGCTAAAAGCATTTGGTTAATGGTTGATGGGGATCTTAAAACAGAGCGGACCTCAATCCCCAATGCATTTCAGCATCACTGAGAATGAACCAGCAAGTAGTTTATGTCTTTTGATAAATCTCACCTCCGATGAATATTCTTGACTTTAAAAACAAAACCACTAAACTTTAATCAAGTCTCTACACTTTACTAATTTATTAGGTATTAGAGGACAATACTGCCAAGAAGGATTAGGCCAAGGTTGAAACATGGAACAGTTTCCAGGACAAATGACCTGGTTTCTGCACAAATCACTGATGTGAGGAAACAAACAAACAAACAAACTGAGAATGACTCAAGAGACGCCACACTCAAATCTGAACCTAACTACACAGAGTTTACTCAGATCCTGATTTCAACAAACCAACTATAAAAAGTCTCCGGGAGACAAGAGAAGTCATTCGAATATGGACTAGTACTAGATGACATTAAGAATCTATTAATTTTGTTGGTGTAATAAGGAGATGGTCATTTTTAAAGCGATCCTGTCAGCTGGAGACATATAGTTAAAAATTTATGCCCCAAATGATATGAATGACTAGGATTCCTTTCTTGGGGGGTAAGGAGAGATAACTGGTAGAGAATGAAAAATTAGCAAAATATTGGTAAATATTAAAAAGCTGGGTTGATGGGTTTATGAGGATTCACTTTAAAGTCTAGTTTTTAAAGCAAGGGAGGTATTTGTTCTTTGAGCTAAACTATGTGATCTTGTCAATCTGATAGCAAATACAATATCTAATTAGTATAATTTCAGAAGACAGACAAAAACTAGGCAAAGCCAATAATTCTAGGGGAAAAAATCTTAAAAGCCCTGATACATTCAACCTCCTGTCTGAACATGTTTCTTTTTCTTCCACAGAGATTAAATGAGTAAGACTCTGCTGCCCCACTAAGATGTAGGTACTATTAGAATCTCATATGAGCCAGGCATGGTGGCACATGCCTGTAATCCCAGTATTAGGGAGGCTGAGACAGAAGGATCACAGGTTCAAGGACAGCCTCAGCAAGTAGTGAGATTCTCATAAACCTAGTGAGACCTGGTTTCAAAGTAAAAAAAAATAAAAAAATAGGGCTGGGGGTGTGGCTTGGAGGTAGAATGCCCCTGGGTTCAATCCCAAGCACCAAAAAAAAAAAAAAAAATCCCTTGTATGAAAGCGGGAGTGACAGACTTCTTTGAAGACTGGGGAGTCGAGTCCTCTACAGGCGAGGAGACCCAGTGAGGACGCATGGCTTTCACATTCACACTGCTCCTCAGAACCAAGGGCTGGCTTCAGAGAGAGTCTGTAAAGGATTTCTAAAGAAAGGCTAAAGAAGCGTATGATTTCTAAATAATCTAAAACAGCTGGGCGTGGCGCATGCTTGTAAACCCACTACTTGGGAGGCTGAAACCGGAGGATCCGGGTTCGCGGCCAGCCTCAGCTACTTAGTGAGGCTCTCCGCAACTTAGTGAGACCCTGTTTCAAAATAAAGAATAAAAATAGGGCTGGGGGTGTAGCTCAGAGGTAGAATGCCCCTGGGTTCAATCCCCAGTACCACAAAAAAAAAAGAAAAAAATCTAAAACACACATTTCTAAATAAGACATGGCTTTAGGACTGAAATCTACCCTTTGTTATCTCATCTGGTTTGAAGATGAAAGGTATAACCAGATTTCAGGGGAAACAAATTGTACAGGTATCATCTTTCTCAAGATCTGACCACTGCTCTCTCCTTCAGAGGGAGACTGAACCTAGGGCCTGTGCATGCTAATAAGCATGCACTCAACTGCTGAGCTAAACCTCCAGCCCCTAACCCCGGATTTTTCAATTGCTTAATGATCTCTAATGCCCTCTTCTCCAAGTCCTAAATAATACACCACCCAGTGATTATTTTTGAACTCACATAGCTAATATACACATATTTATTTATAAATTATTTATATGCTACTATGTTTAAATATAAAAGAATATAAGATAAAATAGGAATATAAATTTTGTTTTATAAAAACTTATTTTCCAATAAAAATTATTAACATTTAAGTGAGAGTAGTAAGACTGAAAATGCTTGTTTGGAAACCATAGGTTTTGGATTTTAAAACAGTGGTTTTATTAGTAAGGGTAAGCTATCATTTGAAGAAACACAACTCCTTCCCACAAGCTAGACCTGGGAAATGGTGCTGTCCTGGGAACATCCTTTCCTGAGAGCAAAGGATGCCTCTTCCACCAACCTGTGCTGCTTAGGGTGGCCATGTTTTAAATACCACATCTCCAAATAATACAATCCACCCCCCCAATCCACTCAAGTGGACCAAAGGTGATTCCACACTCTCATGAACACCCATCCCTCACCCACACTCTAGCTCCACTCCCTCATGAACACCCATCCTTCACCCACATCCTAGCTCTACCCTCTCAAGAACACCCATTGCTCACCCACATCCTAGCTCCACTCTCTCATGAACACCCATCCCTCACCACATCCTAACTCCACACTCTCACAAACACCCATCCCTCACCACATCCTAACTCCACACTCTCACGAACACCCATCCCTCACCCACATCCTTGCTCCACTCCCTCATGAACACCCATCCCTCACCCACATCCTCGCTCCTCTCCCTCATGAACACCCATCCCTCACCCACATCCTCGCTCCACTCTCTCATGAACACCCATCCCTCCCCACAAACCATCTCCGCTCACTGCCCCAGGCTTTCTTGTGGGAACTGACTTCTCCACGTAAATTCTGTCAAGTTGTTGATCACGACCCCTTTCACACACCCCGCAACAGAATGGGACACTTGACCTTACCTAGCCAGGGTCCCAGGACCATATTACTTTGCCAGGTTTGATAAGGGTGTTCTCTGGGATCTCTGACAACCTAACCCTCAAGTAGGCTATACCATCAGGTGGAGAGACTGGATAAGAACGAAAGCGATGCGAATGCAAACAGAACCAGGACACTTGCCTGGCGCGTCTACAACCACAACTGGAAGGAAAGCCTCGCTTCCCCTTCCTCCTCCATGATGGACGCTGCTCCAACTAATGACTACGAGCAACTAAGTTAAACGGCTTTTCTAGAAAGGCACCCATGATTTTATAATAGAGATTGGGGAGTGCGTTTCACAGAAATCTCACAAATGGATTTACAGGGCTCAACCTACTTGTGGGTTGGGGCCAGCTGTATTAGAAAATTAATAAAGAACTATACAATAAAAAGTATTAAAAATGTGGGAACTGCATAAAAAGTAGAAAAGAGATACTACTTGTTCAAATTATCTACTATAACTCTACTAAAATTTAATCATGCATCACTTAACAGCAAGGGTACATTCTGAGAAGCGTGTCATGTGATTCATCATTATGGCAGCATCAGCGGGTACTCACACAGACCTTAGTGACAAAAGACCTCTGGATGCAAGTAAGACAGTACAGAGATACACGGAGCTGCTGTCAGCACAACCCAGCATACTGGCTTACAGTCAACTCTTTTATAGGTAGAAGGAGTACACTCTAAAATAATGATTAAAATAACAGATAATACAGTAAATACATAAACCAGCAACAGTCATTTACTATCAAGAGTTCTGTTCTGTACATACTGCACGCGCTCTATTTTCACGGCAATGGCAGTGCAGCGGGCGGCTTTGTTTATACCAGTGTCGCTAGGAACAGATGAGCACTGCGCTGCGTTACAATGTTAGGTGTCACTTGGCATTACGAATTTTTCCTCTCCATTATAATCTCCTGGGATCACCTTCATATATACCGTCCATTCTTGACCAAAATGTCATTATACAGCACAAGATAATCAGATACAAGATAAAAAGGGGGCGACCTGACTTATCAGACTAATGCGCTCAAGAATTTAGAAGACTGTGTAAACAGCTGGCATGTAAGTGGGATATTTTACAGCCAAAAAAGCTTCCAAATGTTCCTTGGCCTATCCAAAGGTCCTTAAACCACACCATTATTTCTCCCCTCTGACTTCCAATATCAGGACTATTAATGTATCTTTAGGAGTAAATAGAAAATCCCCACTCTATGTATTACATAAATAATACCAATAGATAAGAGAAATTATCACTCATAAAGAGTTAGCAGGGCAGGGTGTTGTGGCACACACTTGTAATCCCAGTACTTGGGAGGCTGAGACAGGAAGATTGTAGGTTCAAGGCCAACCTCAGCAACTTAGTGAGGCCCTCAGCAACTTAGTGGGACCCGGTTTCAAAATAGAAGAATAAAATAGGGCTTGGGGGTGTAGCTCAGAGGTAGAATGCCTCTGGGTTCCATCCCCAGTACCACTAAAAAGAAAAAAAAAAGGGTTAGCTAAGATAAAATAGTGGGAAACAGGTTGTCATTAACAATGCTGATAGTAATTACTCTGTTTAATCTTCTGCTAGATTAATTAGACTATAGTTATATTTCCTTCTCTCCATTAGAAATCAAACAAAACAAAACTGCCCAAATACAAGTACTAGCTCCCAAAGGCAAGTGATTTTTAGTGATCCTACCATTCGGTGGTGGAAAAAGGGATCTAATTATAGGGGTGTGTGTGTGTGTGTGTGTGTGTGTGTGTGTGTACACCTTTTGTAAAAGCAGTTAAGCCTGGAAATGTACACTTAGCTATTAACAGACTGATGGAAAGAAAATACAGGTGTTCCTCATTTTAACAAATTCCAATTGTTAGAAAAGATTAACCACAGTTTCTTAAAGCAGCTATATTCCAGTATTGTTTACAACCCTACTTGGCAGATGAGTATAGAAACAGGAAAAAAAAATGCCTTAAAATGTTGACCTCTGAACTAAGCCACCAACCCCCCAAAAAAGGTCCAACCTTGATTTTTAAGAGATGCCTGCAAGTAAGGTGCATAATAATTCTACAAATAAAAATGGGGTAGCGTAAAATGAAACAAGAGTGATCATAATTTAGAAGCTGAAAAAGAAGACTTATATAGAGAAAAAGTTAAAGGCACAGAACAGTTACAAAGTAGCCTGACAGTATAAATCATATCAAGTTAATCACACTACTAGTTCAGCCACATCTCCTCTGACCACCCAATTGATTTCTGAGTATAATTCAACATGCTCGCCCGATTTATTTCTCAGTATAATTCAACGTGCTCATCTATCTTTAATAGTTGGAGTCCTTCCCACCTTAGAGATCCTAACTTTTGTATAAAAATAAGGCAAAAAGACCAGAAACTGTATTTTCTGAAAATTGTCTATTCATCAAATGAAATCTCTCCAAGGAAGAAAAACAAAGCTTCCTCTGATGGTCTCTCACTAATTTTATTCCCTCTGCTTCTCTTGATTTTACTGTTAGTTGGCTTTAGGGAAAAACACAAACACTACCTCTTGAATTTAGACTGATCTGTGTGGAATGACAGAGAGGATGCCTTCTTAGGAACTCCTTTTCTTACACAACTGACTCTATTATTACTAAATGTCAGTTTACTGAGAATAAACCAGCATTACTAAGCATTAGTGATACTGAGATCATATTAAATTTAAAAGCATAGCTGAAAAAATAGAGCTTTAAACTTATTTCATGTAAGTTTTATCTAGGATTTATTTTACTTGTTCTGAGACCATCTGCCAAAAAAAGCTGAATATAAAATGGAGAAACTGAAATATTTATATGGGAGAAAGTTAAGTGGCTTTCAATATATACTCTTCAATATACTTTTCAATAAATACTCTTGTTCTAAAGAAAATGGAGTCTTCTGTGACACTGTCTTAGTCCATTTCTGCTGCTGTAATGGAATACCACAGATTGGGTAACTGATAAAGAATGAGAGTTGATCTGACTTCAGTTCTAGAGGCTGGCAAGTCCAGGAGCATGGTGCCAGCATCTAGTGAGGGCCTTCATGCTCCGTCTCATGGCAGAAGGGCAAGCAAGTGAACAAGACAGAGGGAGGGTGGGAGTCAAACCGACCCTTTCATCAGACTATAACTAACCCACCCCACAGTAACTAACCCACTCCCCCAACAAGGGCATTAATCCAATCATGAGGGCTCTTAGTCACACCCTTAAGGTCCCACCTCTCAACACTGTTACAATCACAATTAAATTTCAACATGAGTTTTGGAGAGTTTACTACAATTCAAGACACAAATTAACTTTGGACTCTGAACCTAATAAAGGTGAATAATCATAGGGAAATAATAATGAGAATGGAAAAACTGAGATCTCACCATCCCCAGAATTTAAATGAGGCTTTTGATCACTAGATAACTCTATTTGTAGGCATTACATTTGTAAGCATGAACATTTTAAACATCAGAAGTAGAGGCCAGACTTCTTGATATACAAGAGAAATTAAATATACCCATTTAACTCCTTGTGAAAGCCCAGCAAAATGACAGCAAATGAATAGATAAGGTAATAACTCAAAAGGCCAAAGAATGCAATAAAGAAAACACCTACAGACTAGAGAGGTCGGCAAAACTTATAGAAGATAGGAGCAGATGGGGAAAAGTGAACCCGGTGCCTGGAAGGGAGAGAGAAAGAAGCAGATTCACACTGAAAGCTCCGAGACTGGGAGAAGAGGGTGTCTAAACACGAGTCTGGATGTAAGTACACTCAAGCACTTGAGCCTTCTTTAAATCCCACAGAAGATAACTGCAGTCTCAGTCTTGCTACAGAAGCTGAGCAAGGGAGGTTCTAAGTTCTAAAACCTTCAGCCACCAGTAGACAGCAGACTCTGAACAGCAAACCGGATTCAACCAAACTCTCAATTAAGCCAACCCTGGCAGACTGGAGAAATCCTCCCAAGATGGGGGTACCGGGTGGGGGAAGCAAGAAAATGGCCTGAAGTTACTGAAAAACAAGTAGGGAACAACTATTTTTTAAAATTTTTTATTAAAATATATAAATAGTGCATTGTAACTATATGTGATAGTGAGATTCACAGTGATACGTTCATAAATATACATAACATTATTTGGTCTGTTTCCTCACCTATGCCTCCCCTTCCCACTCCCCTGGTCCCTTCCACTCCTCCACTGCTCTCTCCCCTAATCTTCATGAGGTCATTTTTCTTTCCCGTTTTCCCTCTGGCTTCCATATATGAGAGAAATCATGAAACCATTGACTTTCTGAGACTAGCTTATCTCACTTAGCATGATATTCTCCAGTTCCATCCATTTTCCTGCAAATGACATAATTCTGTTCTTCTTTATGGCTGAATAAAACTCCATTATGTATACATATCTTATTGCCTTCATCTGTTCATCTGTTGATGGACACCTAGGCTGCCATAACTTGGTTATGGTGAATTGTGCTGCTATAAACATGCATGTATTACTAAAATATTCTTTAATTCTTCTGGAAAAATAACTAGGAGGGGCATAGTGCTGTTTTTCTTTAAAAAGCCTTTTTGTGCCGGGCATGGTGACACACAACTATAATCCCAGTCCTTGGAAGGCTAAGACATGAGGATTGCAGGTTCAAGACCAGCCTCAACATGTAGCGAGACCCTCAGCAACTAGCCTCAGCAACTAGAGACCCTGTTTTGAAACTTAAAAAAAAAATAAAATAAAAAGGGCCAGGACAGAGCTCAGAGGTAGAATGCCCCTGGGTTCAATCCCAGATACAAAAAGAAAAGGCCTTGTTGCTAGGGCGTCACGCTAGAGTGAAACCAGGCTGGACAAGCTCCACCCTGACACACACAGCCTCCAATCAGCTCCTCAGGTCACTTCCATGTATGAATGGAATCTGGAAAAGCTTCCAATAGGAAAAACAGAGTTTAAAACAGGGGGGTGGGGAAAGTAACTCAGAGGTCTCAGAAACAATAACTCTAAGAAAACCTCAGCTGCCATAAGCTCAGAAAAACTAGACATGCCTGCATGAAATATTAAAAATAAAAGTAACATTCTAAGAAAAAGAAGTGCAGAGCTGGACGAAAAAAGTAGAATAAATCACCTAAGATATAGAAGAAAAAGGCAGATGATCAAAAATGGGAGAAAAATAATAACACTATAGTCTAAATGTTTCAATATACAACTAAGAAGACATTTTAAAAAGAACAGATGAATTACATTGATAGGGAGAAAATTACCCAAAACATAGTACCAGAAATGTTCTAGAACTGAAGAAAATGAGTCTGAATGAGTCCATAAATACTTGACACAAAATTGGGGGAGGGAGACCCAGACCACCACAAAACTGCAAAATATTATGGACAGTAAAAATGCTGAAAGCCCCAAGAAATTTTAAAACAAAAAATGAAAAAGTGACATGCAGAAGAGATCCAGTATGGCACCAGAATTTCACCAGTGACAAGAGAAGCCAGAAGACAAAGGAACGATGCCTTAAAAACTCTAAAGGAAGGGATCCCTGGTTAGCTTCACAATAAAACAAAGCGTTTCCAAATACACATTGTGTCAAAGCACCTCCCATGCACACTTCCTCAAGAAGCTACCACAGAATGAGTACCACAAAGCAAGGGACAAAACCAAGGATCTAGGGAAAAGGAAAAAGCACAGGGAACATTCAGAATGTAGAAAAGGCGTGGCAGGCAAAGTCTATGTGGCAGTGAAGAGTCAGTCAGCCAGAAGAGCAGGACGGGGCTCCAGATCAAGGGCACCAGACTGAGAGCTTGTTTGGTGGATAGAACTCAGTGGAAACTGGTAGTGAGAAGATCTTTTTTGTGTTTATTTTTTAGTTCTATTGAAGACTTTGGGAAAAATAAATAGAAATTAAGACTTGGAAATACAAAGCAAGAATTAATTCCAAGCAAATGAAGATATACAAGATAGAAAATACAGTCATAGAATAACTCAGCTCACCTGGGAGCAATATTTATAAGAGTTACAATAATAAAAACCTCAACATTGATTAAACTAAAAATTGGGATATAAGCACATGGGGAAAACAGGAGAGAGTCAAGTTAGGCAGGTATGGTGGGAGAGAGAGCTTAATTTCTTATCTACCTACCACGTAGGAAGTCACTAGATTAAGAAAATAGTAGTGTAAGCATTATATCTAGAACATGAGGATTAACCGTAGAATGACAGCGACAGGAATAATGAGCAGCCTGTTCTGGCGAGGGGGAGAGAAGGGCAGCAGATTGCTGATTCTTCCTTACAGGCTCCAAACACACTGCACACACATTGATGATTCCCAAAGCAAGGGGAGACACACAAACTGCTTTAACTACTTTCCTCAAACTGCAGGAGAACTCCATTTCATACATCCTACTTACATACTTGCCTTTAGTAGGACACCAATTCAATAGAACCTGTGTTACCAGTTTTAGCATGTATGTATACATATATTTATTTATTTATTTATTTATTTATTTATTTATTGGCAGTACTGGGCATTGAACCCAGGGGCATTCTACCTCCGAACTACACCCTCAACCCTATTTTTCATTCTTTATTTTGAAACAGGGTCTCACTAAGTAGCTGAGGCTGGCTGCGAACCCAGATCCTCCAGTCTCAGCCTCCCAAGTACTGGGATTACAAGCGTGCGCCACCATGCCCAGTTTACATATATTTTTAAATAGATTCTCTATGGATCCTCATAGCAGTACGTCCAACAGTATTAAACTACCACATGTAACAGATCTGTGGTATTCACCAATGATTCAGAATAGATGCTAAAGTTTTTCCAAAGTTCTAATAATTACTAGAATGACCACCACAAGGATAGGAATGTATTTTTCCCTGTATTTTGCACTTTGATAACTTTGGTACTGGTAAACTGCCAGAAGTGAACTGACAAAAATACCTTACAGATACATGAGGCATTTACACAGCTATATTTATATTTATACTTGTACCTGTGTACTACTTCTAGTTGAATAATTCTCAAAGAATCAAGAAATCCCCTAGACTATACATGAAAGTTTGGTTATGAGAAACTTTTGACAAAATAGGAAAAATGAGGTTGACAAGTTAAAAACTATTCTAAAACTCCTAAGACTTCAGGCAACTCTATTTCCCTTCCATTATAGATCAATGTAAAATTCCAAATCAAGTCTCTTGGCATCAAATTCTAATGATACAAATGAACAAATTTTCTTAAATAAATAACGAAATGCATGCGTCGTTTCTCAGATGGCTTCCAGACATGATTCTGAAAGTTCAGTTATCAATGGATACTTACATTGACTAATCCAAAATAGTGCTCATTGACTGGAAACTGTTCTGGACCAATTTCTTTCTCTAATGCCGAGGCATTGGCGCCCTGCAAAATCAAAGTTGAAAATCTTAGTATTTATGGTGTTTTCATAACCTTGTCCAATTATATAGGCATTATAGAAACAGCCTTTAAAAGACTCTCTATGCTCCCATCACACTAACTAACCTAATATTATCAAAAGAAAATAAAGGACGATATTGAAGAATAATGGCTTTTAATATGACTAAAAACTAATGTACAGGAACTTTCTCAAGAAACCAAAGCCTCAATTAAGGAATTAACATTCCTAACATGTTCCTTTTTCCTAAACAATGAATGAAAGTGGCTGCTGAATCCGTGCTAGTAAGAGCAGAATCTGACAGTAGCCATCTCAAGAGCTGAAGCTTGGTGAAACAAAATAAGCACACACACAGTGGCCTAGCAGTTCTGAGATGCAGACCCAACAAGTCCTCACACAGAACTAAAGGTGGCACGGATGCTGACTGCAGAGTCACTATGACTGCAAAGCAGACAGCAGCACAGCTGGTCCACAGTGATCTGACGGCATGCCACGTGGCAATCAGCATAAATCCCAAACATGTAATTAAATTAAAGAGAAAAATTAATGAACACAAAACACCACCACATATATATTTTAAAAATAGCACAGGGAGGGTAGACTGGAAGGATATACATAAAAAATACTTGAGTGGGTGTTGGAAGAGGACTGGGACGTGGAAGAAAAGAAGGAAAAATAAAATGAAATTCAACAAAAGAAGGATCTTGCACAATGCATCACGGTGGGAAATATTGTCGATGCAGATCTGTGTATCTGAGGTCCCTGAAGAACATGTAAAGGGAGAATGGGGCCCTGGAGCCCTAAGCATCAGTGTAGATGATCACACAAATATCACTACATAGACTCTCAATTGTGGTTTGAAAGGGAAATGAAAGTAATTGTGAGGAAGAGATTAACTCTAGATATCATTTACCTTGGAAACTCACAACATATTACCAGAAAAATATAACATATATTACTTAAAAAATACCCAAATGTTACTTTAAAGAGTTACATAGAGACAGACACAACCTGCCTCCTTGATCATACTGTGCATATGGCTAACAGCGCATCAGTGCTCAGATCCCACACCCACTATTTCCTTCTGGAACCTGGGAAACCGAGATCTTTTTTCACCTCTTCTACTCAACTTCCTGATGGCTCAAGACTGAAAATGAGTACTGACTAAAGGCACCTGGCGGACTGGTAGTCAAATCCCATAAAAACGAAACACTTCCTCTAATTTCCGCCAGCCCATCAGCACTTGTTTATATAGGATACTGTCTTTTTTAAATTTAGGCATTACTTTTAGGTATTATATAAAATTTTGATACAGTCATTAGATAATAGATATAATTTATCTAAAGTTGGGTATCAGTTCACATTTTATAATGACTCCAAATTCAATTATCACAAGCAACTTCCAAATGCACTAAACAAAACTGGTAGAATGTCACAGCCCTACCCACCCCACTCTGCCAGCTCAACTGCCTGGTCACAAACCTTCCTCACATATATAGAAAATATATAGTATTTATAGCAGATATTTACCATCTGCTATAAAAGCTCAAACTGATAATGATTCATTCAAATGAGTTTAACTCTCCTTATAAAAAGAGAATACACCCTCCTCAAGCACATACCTATCTAGAACAATAAAGTACCAGCATACGCACCTGAGGGAAACATTTCTAACCCATAACCTATTATGTCCTATTGTCCTATACACAGGACACCTATAAAAACCTATAAAAGTTTATACAATACCTATAAAATGGCTCAGGTTTTTATAGGTGTCCTATATATAGGGCAATGGGACATAATGGGTTAAGATGAGCTAAGAACAGAATGACATATGAACGCTATTTCTCTAGCTACCAGTCACATGCCACACATTCTCTATTCTAAACACCCCAGATACCTCCATATACACATGTATTTTCATGCCTGCCTAGAAAGCCCTTCTCCCACCCCCTTAACCTCACAGTTTCAACTATGGGCCAAGTTCTCAGTGCCTGTTCAACTGTAAAAGGAAAATGTCAGCAAGTACTTTATAGGATAACTACAAATTAATCAAGTTTTAACTTCTATAAGGCAGCTGGCAATGCCTGGCACAAAAGCAGGTGTTCCTTAAAGGTTGGTTCTATAATCTCACTTCCCTTTAATCATAAAGAAAATAAACTCCTCTAATTAGCCAATCATCGTAATAAATCTGATCTGCTCTATACAAAAGCTAAGAAATGACAGGAGAAGGAAACAAACTCAGAAGAAAAACATAAACAGCTATTAGACAAAAAACAGACCCTCTCCTGGGTTTGGCAGGTGAGTACCAACAGTCCCTAGAGGTATCATCTCTGTACTCTCCCATATCCTAACAACTGCTAAGCCAACTCAGAGGTCTGGGAAGAAGATGCCAAGAGTGTTAGGGCTGTCGATCACTGTCATTTCACCTTTCTAGATTTAAGAGTCTTTATTTGCAAAATAAAAGAGTCTGAATCTTCAGTGTTTTTTCAAAATCCCAGTTCCAAGTTTATCTGCTGGGTTTTCAAGCAAGCATGTATATGAATTAGTATTTTCACGGCTAAAACTATTCAGGAAATTAAAAGATTAGGTAATTTCTAAAGTGCCTTCTAACTCAATGTTCCGTTATTTCCAATCACATTTATTGCCACTGAAGACAGTATTATAAGTAACACAAAGCCGGGCGTGGTGGTGCACACTTGTAATCCCAGTACTTGGGAGGCTGAGACCGGAGGATTCGGGCCTCAGCTACTTAGTGAGGCCCTTCGCAACTTAATGAGACCCTGTTTCAAAATAAAGAATAAAAAATAGGGCTGGGGGTGTAGCTCGGAGGTAGAATGTCCCTGGGTTCAATCCCCAGTACTGAAAAAAAAAAAGTAACACAAAATTCCAGGGAAGTCTTAGCCAACCAATATATACCAAGCAACAGGATTCAACAGCTTGATGAATGATGGTTATGGAATGAGGGAGGGAGGGAGGGAGTGTAAAGATCAAAATAGAAAGCATACACACAAAAAAACAGAATTCACCTTATTATAGTACTAAACTAAGGTACAGCATAGCAAACTATACCTTACGATGGTAATGTTGCTATACAGCAGATTCTGAGAAGGCAGAAGTGTGACAAGGGACTTAAAGGCTGCTTTTACTAAAAGCACCAACTCTTCACTTGGGCCCATGCCCAATGGGTAACTGAAAGCAGGGTAACAGCTTGGAACTGTGCCTTCATTCTTTCTCCTTTCTAAAACTCTGGATCAGATTCCTGCTTAACTCTGCATGTAAAAATGTTAACCACTTTTATATACACTTTAATCACTTTAGGAGTGTCTGTCCAAAAACTGGTAATACAAGGTTGACTAGTCCTAAATTTACCTAATCTCTCTCATCCCCTGTCAAGACCAAAGACATTAAGATAAGTGTAACTAAGATATTTTCAAGACTCCAGGGACAGTGACCCTTGTAAGCAAGTCACCCCATGATGAGACTCCCTCAAGTGGGAACAATCATCTGATGGGGAATCAGATTGCCTCCTCAAGTGTCAGGACTTCCAAGAAAGCCACCCGCCTCCCAAGACAGCAGGACTTCACAGAACCAGACCTGAAAAAATGATCAACCAGACCACAGTCTAGTTGCTCCAACACTGCTCAACTATGCGCATTTCTTGGCTCCACTTTTGTTCCCTATGTAAACCTAAAGCTCTTGTTAATACCTGCCCCCATGCCCACCGCCAAGACAGCTGGAAACAACTTGATGCCCCTAGGGCTCCCTATGGCTATAATAAATGCATTCCTTCCCTACATCACCATTAATGTTTCTATGTGATTTTTTTTTTTTTTTGCGATACTAGGGATTGAACCCAGGGGCATTCTACCTCCGAGCTACACCCCCAGCCCTATTTTTTATTCTTAATTTTGAAACAG
>PVJS01038580.1:0-19330 GCA_004027185.1 Glis glis
TCTTTTTTTTTTTTTTTTTTTTTTTTTTTTTGCGGTACCGGGGATAGAACCCAGGGGCGTTCTACCTCCGCGCTACGCCCCCGGCCCTATTTTTTATACTTTATTTTGAAACCGGGTCTCACGAAGTTGCAGAGGGCCTCACTAAGTAGAGAGAGAGAGAGACAGACAGACAGACAGAGAGAGAGAGAGAGAGAGACAGAGAGAGACAGAGAGAGACAGGGAGAGACAGAGAGAGCTGAGGCTGGCTGCGAACCCGGATCCTCTGGTCTCCGCCTCCCAAAGTACTGGGATTACAAGCGTGCACCACCACGCCCGGCTAGGAAATTTCATTTTAAAACAACAATAATGCCGGGTGTGGTGGCGCACGCTTGTAATCCCAGTACTTGGGAGGCTAAGACTGGAGGATCGCTGGTTCACGGCCAGCCTCAGATACTTAGTGAGGACCTCCGCTACTTAGTGAGACCTTGTTTCAAAAATAAAGAATAAAAAGGAGGTGTAGCTCAGAGGTAGAATGCCCCTGGGTTCGATCCTCAGTACCAAAAAAAAAAAAAAAACCGATAATAAAATGCTAGAACCATTTCCCAGATGTTCAGCCAAGAGAGGCAGGGAGGTACTGAGCGCAGTCCCCGCATTCGAGACGCTGTGCTTGCAGAAGGCGAGGATCAAAGCAGTTGTCTTCTCAATCCACACATGGAAATGTGTCCCCCCAAGAGTTGGGAAGTAAAAGGGGCTGGGGAGATGTGTCTGCATGTCTGCATGTGTTGATTGCTTTCAGATTTAATTCCACAGTTGTGGGAAGGAGTATCTGAAATAAAGCTAGATCCAAGAACATGGTATTTTGAAAAAAATGTCCACGAACTCTGTTTTCTCCCTCGAGGCCCAAGTAGTCCAGTGTTCACTGGGGCCGCGAAGGCGTCTTCTGAAGTTGGCTTTGGGTTTCAGTGACAGCCGCTTCATGGGGCTTCAGGCTTGGAGACTTTCCATACAACGCCTTCAGAGCTGGCCCGTCTGGGAGCAGTTTGCACGTTCAGCCTTAGATTCCGGGTCCACCCAGTAGGCGCCGCGCTCCTCGGATGGGTGTGTGATCTAGAACAAGGTTCTGCAGGGTTAACACGCAGACATGTGGCTGCCTGTGAGTCGGCTGGGTTTGGTCACTGGGAGAAAGCAGACTAGTCACCCCACACCCCGCCTAGCCTGTGCCTAGCTCTCTGACTCTGTGGGTGAGCAGTGGTGATGGATTTGGTAGGAATACTGTGGACCTCAGATGTGTCTCTTTTTTATTAATTTGATCCATAGGGATGATAAATGTTTTAGTTCCTTGCATCTGCTGAACTGGTGTTGGCTTAAAACAGCAGAAATTTGCTAGGTGTGGTGGCGCACACCTGTAATCCCAGTACTTGGGAGGCTGAGACAGGAGGATTGCAAGGACAGCCTCAGCAATGTAGGGAAGCTTTCAGAAAGTAACTTGTTTCCAAATAAGAAATGAAATAGGGCTGGGGGTATAGCTCAGAGATAGAATGCCCCTGGGTTCAATCCCCAGCAACAAAAAACAAAACCCAAAACAAACAAAAGCAGAAATTTATTCACTCCCAGTTCTAGAGTTTAGACATCCAAAATCAAGGTGTCAGTAGGGCCATATGGTCTCTGAAGGGCCAGGTGAGGACCCTTCCTTGCTTCCCCCAGCTGTTGGTGGCTCCTGGCATTCCTTGGCTTGTGGCTGTATCCCTCCAGCCACCCTCACATAGCCGGCTTCTCTCTGTCCTCTCCTCTCTGTTAGTCCTCCTCCCACCTTTCTCCTAGAAGGACACTTGTCATTGGACTTAGAGCCCACCCCAGCCACCCAGGATGACTTCCTTATCTCAAGATTCTTAGGTTAACCCCATCTACAAAGACTCTTTCCCCATATGTGTTAGCATTCCCAAGTCCCAGGGGTTTGGTGTAGTCACATCTTTTGGGCCCGAGGGGCCACCATTCAGCAACTCCAGTTACCCTGGGAACTCACACCAGCATGGCCTGCAAGGCCTGCAGCTCCAGGGTGGTTTTAATTTAACACCCACTAAACATTGGAGGAGCTCCAGGGCCTCTCTGGATGTGGTTTCCCCTGAGGTGCCTCTGGACCCCTGGAGGAGCTTTGAGAAGGAGAAAGGCACAGGGTGGTGATGGAGAATAGAAGGATCAGGCATGGCTGTGTCCAGGTGGAGCTGTGTCGCTGATTCCTGAGTATTTTGGGCAGCTCCTATAGCTTCTTTGGAACTATCTGCCTCTCACAGGGAGAGGGATTAGCATATGACTTCCAAACTCCTTCTTGTTCTTTTTTTTTTTCCGGTACTGAGGATTGAACCCAGTTATATTCTACCTCCAAATTATACCCCAGCCCTTTTTATTTTTCATTTTTTAGAGACAGAGCCTGACTAAGTTGCTAAGGCTATCCTTGAACCTACCATCCTCCTGTCTCAGCCTCCCAAGTACTGGGATTACAGGTGTGCACCACCACACCCAGCCATCCTGCTCTTATCTGTGTCATTCCTTAATAGTTATAAACCTCAGCCAGGCCTGGTGGCACATGCCTGTAATCCCAGTACTTGGGAGGCTGAGACCGGAGGATCCGGGTTCGTGGCTAGCCTCAGCTACTTAGTGAGGCCCTCTGCAACTTAGCGAGACCCTGTTTCCAAATAAAGAATAAAAAATAGGGCTGGGGGTGTAGCCCGGAGGTTGAATGCCCCTGGGTTCAATCCCTGGTACCACAAAAAAAAGAAAAAAAATTGTTGTAAACCCCATACATCTCATCCCCCTGTAGGGGAAAAGAGGTGCCTGAGGACCGTGTGATTTGATGAGACGGGTCCAACTGATAAGGAGCCAGGGATCTGCTAATGGCCCAGGAGCTCACCAGCTGGAGACCCGGGGCAAGTCTCTCAACTTCTTTGAACCTCAGTTCTCTTTTCCTTAATTATACTCATTAAAAAATATGCATGTAAACCCAAGACTTGGGCTGCTTGACTCCGAAAGTCTCTTTGTTGCTAAGGATCTGAGTTCCGTCTCTGTGTCTTGGATGGAAGGGGTCAGTGCCCATGGTTGTTTCTTTCTGGAGATATTTTCTGGAAGCTAGCATGTAAAGCCCAGCATAGGGCATACACTCGCATGGTCGCTTTATTTATCATGACTTGCTTTCAGTTTTCTTTTCCACAGCAAGATTCTCTTTTTAGAGAAACCATGCTATTAATGGCACCTCTTCTAAAAGCTTTGTTAATTAGTGTACAAATTCAGGAGCATTCTGAAGATGTTTACATCCAGAAGCAAATGAGTGTGAGATCCCTACCTCCATCCCTTCCCTGGAAACCCTCCTTCCCTTCCCTTCTCCCTGCCCCCACCTCCCTCCGCTTTAGAAACTACAAGAGCCTTCAGATTAAGTCAGTTGTCAGTGGACATGGGGCATCCCTGGATACCGTGTCCTTCTGTCTCCACTCCAGGCAACCTCCTTTTCTGGGTGGGGATGTCACCTGCTAGCTTAAGAAACAGCAACAAGATAGTTCCAGAATGGCGATAGCACGGAAAACAAAAAGCAAATGTCAGCCGGGCGTGGTGGCGCACGCTTGTAATCCTAATACTTGCAAGGCAGTGGCAGGAGGATCACAGATTGGAGGACAGCCTCAGCAAGTAGTGAGACTTTCATCAACCTAGTGAGACCCTGTTTCAAAATAAAAATAAAATAGGGCTGGAGGTGTAGCTCAGAGGTAGAATGCCCCTGGGTTCAATCCCTATTACCACACACACACACAAAAGCAAATGTCTTAAAGGGAAAGGGAAAGGGTTTATCCATGTCCCTTGTCCCCAGTCCAGGGCTGCCCCTCCAGCACGTGAGGGAGGGTGGCTTTTCTTTCTGCACCTCTCCTGTTCTCTGGCACAGTTCCCATCCCCCAGAGGCTCTGTGTCACCTCCCTGAGCACTCCCCTGGCTCATTCAAGATACACACTCCTCCCACCCCTTATCCCCCTCTGTGGTGCGGTGCCTCCCTGAGCCGGCTGCAGGGCTGCTCGCAGGACCATTCTTGTTTCTTCTGGGAGGACCAAGGGCAGTTGTAGTGTCTGTAAGCACAGGGGAGGGAAACTCCGCTTTCCTTGCTGGGTCCCCTAGGTTCTCCTTTCCATCGTCCTTCCAGGAAATCCACGCTTTCTGCACACCCAGTCTCCCCAGAAGGGTTGGTGGTACTTGGGTTTGTGGTGCGATATTTACTGTGGTCCCTCTGCTCTCTGGGGAGGGGTGTGTACTGGTGTCTCTAACAGCCTGTACGCCCCTACAGAAGAAACAGTCCCTCAGATGAGGCCAAGTCTTCTAATGACCCCTTCCTGCCTTTCCACTCGTATCTGCAGCCCCTCCTGGCTCTGCTGTGGACTTGGACAGGCGTTTAGACCCCTCCTGCTGACGTCCTGGGGTGTAGGAAATGGAATCACAGTGGAATTCAGCCAAATCCTTTCCCTTGATTCTCCCAGGGATTAAAAGCTGGTGGCTTTGTTTTGTGTTTTTGTTTTTAACTGATTAAAAAAGCTTCTTTTTCCCAAAGCCCAGGGATGAATGTTTCTGATGTTCCTGTGAGACTAATTCGGATTATAAAGTGGAAGCCCTCGTCCCCTTCCTTCCTTTTGGAAGATATTTTAAGCTGTTTTGTTGCAAGAGCCGGTAATAGTGAGTGGGTCTTGCTGTCTCTGGGCTCACGATTACCTAGTGAGAGAAACATAGGCTGTCCCTTGGCACTTGCATGGCTCATAGTCTTTTTTGTCACCATTGAAGATACGATTTGCAAAAGACAGACTGAAATGCCAGCTTCTCCCTCCTCTCTTGTTTTGTGTTTATCATATGCATACAAAGCAAGAATCCTAATCCATGCCCAGGCAGAAAATGAATGCTACCTTTCTTGTTGTCACTGTGCTAAAATCCATGTTTTCTCCCACTTAATTGTGGATGCAAATATGTTTGAGGGTCAGGAAAGGGAAGAGACCCAGGTATGTTGGTAGAGTTGGTGGAGAGGTCCTGCGCCTCCGGACAGTGAACCACCACAGTATCCCGACTTTCTATAATATTTTGGACATTTGCAAGTGGTCTCATAAATACTTAATCTTCACGGCAGGCCTATAAAGTGGTCAAGGCCATTTCTGCTGACCTCCATTTATAGATGAAGACACTGAGTGCCGGGAATTCTGGAGCTAATTAGCGACAGACCGAAATTAGAAAATAGGTCTCTTGGTTCTCAGAAGAGAGGGACACACACACACACACACACACACACACACACACACCTTTCGCAATCTACCCAGACACACACACACACACACACACACCCCTTTTGCAATCTACCTGGACACACACACACACACACACACATACATACACATACAACACACACCTTTGGCGATCTACCCAGACACACACACACCCTTTTTGCAATCTACCCGGACATACACACACACACACACACACACACACACACACACACACACATACATCTTTCGCGATCTACTTGGCAACGGTCCTTTGCAGAAAAAATAATTTCCAAATTTCCCATTCCTGGGGGGATGGAGAAGCCCTGTCTCACATGTGGCCCTGTCTTACCTATTTCCAGAACAATGAACATTTATTGCTTGGTTGATTTACCTTTTACCAGTGGAAATGTCGCTGCAGACCAGTGACCTTGCTCGCGGTCTCTTGCATTTCTGTGGAGCTGGACCTTGTGGTGCCGTGCTGCCTCCTTTGATCAGCCATAGGCCCCAGCAGGGCATCTGGCGTGACCCGTGGAGAACATTGCAGAGCGGTGACGCTGTCTCAGGATAGGGGACCATTTCACAGAGTCCTAGTCTAGGACACTTCACAGCTCCATCAGCAGTCAGGAAGGTCCTGTGAGGCAGGACCAATATAGAGACACTTTCCACCTTTCTTTATTTCAAACTCACATGTGATGGTTTGACCTAGAGAAATGGCTTAAATTTCATTTTGTTTTTTTGAGATTGGGTCTCCATACATTGCCCAGGCCAGCCTCAAACTCCTGGATTCAAAGGATCCTCCCGCCTCAGCCTCCGATGTAGCTGGGACGGCAGGTGTGCACCACTGTTCTGGGCTTGAAATGGTTTCATTTGAAATATGAGTTAAGTAAAAAGTGCTATAATCTATATAGTAGAATATTATTCAGCCACGTAAGAAAGGTTCATGCTACAATGTGGACGGACCGCAGATACGTGATGCTAAGTGAAAGAAGCCAGACAGAAAAGATCACGTGTTGGGTAATTCTATTTGTATGAAATGTCTAGAATAGACAAGTGCACACAGGCAGAAAGTAGATGAATGGCTGGCAGGGCCTGAGGGGAGAAAGGAAGACTAACTGCTGATGGGTATGGGTTTTTTTATTTTGGGGGTGATGAAAATGTTCTAAGACTAGACAGTGATGGTTGCACAACTCTTGATATCTTAAAAACCACTGAATTGTATACTTTATTTATTTTTTATTTTTGATATCGGGGATTAAACCCAGGGGCATTCTACCTCCAAGTTAATCCCTCAGCCCTTTTTTAAATTTTTTCTTTTCTTTTTTTTTTTGTGGTACTGGGATTGAACCCAAGGGCATTCTATCTCTGAGCTACATCCCCAGCCCTATTTTTTATTCTTTATTTTGAAAAAGAGTCTCGCTAAGTTCCGGGGGGCCCTCAATAAGTAGCTGAGGCTGGCCGCGAACCTGCAATCCTCCTGTCTCAGCCTCCCAAGTACTGGGATTACAGGCGTGCACCATCACACCTAGTTAATTTTTAATTTTTGAAACAAGGTCTCATTAAATTGCCAAAGGTCTCACTAAATGGCTGAGGGTCTCACTAAGTGACTGAGTCTGGCCTTGAATCCAGGATCCTCTCATCTCAACTTTCCAAGTACTGAGATTAAAAGTGTGTGCCACCACACTCAGTAGAATTGTATACTTTAATAGGGTGAGTTTAATGATATATATCTCAGTTTAAATATCTATCCACGCTAAGATGTAAACTGTGATAGAGTTGGAATCCTGTGATTCTGTTCCTCTAGCTATAAAATGATAATCTGGAACATTGCCTCTGAGGGCTGTGGGATTTGAAAAAAAGGAAAAAGGTAAGTCAAACGCCTGGCATAATTAGTAGCCAAGTGATCGCCCTCTCCCCCCTTCCAGTCTTTGACAATTTAGCTTATTAGGCATATGAATGTTGGGTAAAGCACAAAACAAATAGTCAAGTCGATAAATGTCTTAATCTGTTAGCCAGATAATCCCAGTACTTGGGAGGCCGAGGCAGGAGGATCACAGGTTTGAGGCCAGCCTCAGGAACTTAGCGAGGTCCTCAGCAACGTAGCGAGGCCCTGTTTCAAAATAAAATAAAATACGAATGGGGGTCTAGCTCAGAGGTAGAATGCCCCTTTAAACTCAGCGTATGGTTTGTGATGTGTTGAGATGTCTTATTTGCGAAGAATAGCATGCTGATATTTTGTCCCTTCCAGATTGGGGATTGAATTGACATGATAAACAATTTGAGGAAAATCTGTCTGATACCCCCAAAGTGACCCACTTTCTCTTACATTAACAACAAAAGAAAGTGGTTGCTGGGGTAACACAAGACTGTTCACAGGCAGTAATGATTTGATATTTATGGAAAAGTCACCCCATTTCCTGTCAGCACACAGGGAAGAGCTTCCTTATCCGGAAATGACAGTTTAAAAAGAATTTGCATTTATCTCGACTTAAAAAGATGTTTTGTTTTTCAGTGTTATTTAACTTCAGAGAGTTGGACCAATTGAACTTTTTTCTTACTTCATTTTTAAATTTTTTTTCCTTTTTTTGTGGTACTGGGGATTGAACCCAGGGGCATTCTACCTCTGAGCTACACCCTCAGCCCTATTTTATTTTTTATTTTGAAACAGGGTCTCTCTATGTTGCTGAGGCTGGCATTGAACCTGCAATCATCCTGTCTCAGCCTCCCAAGTACTGGGATTACAGCCATGCACCACCATGCCTAGCTCATTTCTTTAATTTTAAACACGTACTTTGGTTTTACAGTTTGGTTTAATTGCAGACTTCTAATCATGTTCTAGTTTCTGCTCCAAATCAGTAGTCAAGTTTTAGACTTAAAAATTCTTATAAAGGTATTTTCCATTACAGACTAACATTATTTCAGTTGAATTATGAGATCAACTGAATTTAGACGGACAGATGGCCATCTCTACCCAGACCCCACGTGCCTCCTGGAATCTGGGTTGAGCCTCTTCCAGGCATTCTGACTACCCCTGTGACCCCAGCAATCCTCTAGCTTCTGGGTCTATCGTAATTCCCACGAGAGGTGCTACTCCAGCTCCCTCCGCTCCGTCCTGCCCAGTGCTTGCGGCTACTTCACCTCTTTCCACGAGTTTAACTTGGGGGGTCTGTGTTGAAAAATGGCACCATCCCAAGGTCTCCAGGACAGTTTCTATTCAGGGCCCAGTTTTCTCAGGCTCAGGATTTAAGGACAAGTGCTCCTGGAGAGATGGGAGCTTTCAGTCCCTCAGGCTCTAGCAGCGATGCGGCCTCACACCCCTCGTACTAGGAACAGGCTCCTGCCTGCTCTGTTTTACACTTGAGTGTGCTTGCTTCCTGGACCCCAGGACTCCCCACCTTGTAGAGGGTGACGTGCCAATTCCAGCAGATGGACCCGCGTAAGTTTGCCAGCTAGCCAGGAGGAGTGAGGTTAGGGCTGGGGCCCATGCACTCAACAGAAATGGGCGGGTACAGTAACCCCCCCCCAGAAAAGGAAACTTTGGAGTGCCCTTGCACGCCGCTTATAAGCTACTTTAATGGCTCTGTAGCAAAACACAAAGCCACAGACACCTTGGAAATAGAGATAGAATCTGGAATTTTGGAGCTCGATGTGGCTTAATGGTGAGGTAGGAGAAGAGAAAGGTAGTGAATAGAAAGTAGAGATATAGTCAGACAGGCCAGGGTTCATTCCTGCAGTCACACTTGGAGCTGGGTGATCCTCAGCAAGGTGCTCAGACCCTGAGCCTCAGCATCCTCAACTGTAAAATGGGGATAATAAAGTATCACCTCCCCAGTACTTGGGAGGCTGAGATAAGAGCATCACAGGTTCGCGACCAGCCTTGGGAACTTGGCGAGACTCTCAGCAACATAGCGAGAACCTGTTTCAAGATAAAAAAGTAAAAAAAGGGCCAGGGGTGCAGCTCGGAGGTAGAATGCCCCTGGGTTCATTCCTTAGTACAAAAAAAAAAAAAAAAAGAATTACCTCTTACCTTTTACAGGGTTAAATCAGATGAGAAATGAATCCTATCTGACAGAGTGTCTGACATACCAGACCTCAAGAAATATTTTTCCCCATCTCCTTCATTTATAAATGAAGAAACAAGTTTTGTCAAGGCCCAACAGTCTGAATGAGCTTACAGCTTCCTGTGTGAAGGAAGGAGGCGGGCACCCCATCTACTTGCTCACTGATGTGGTTATAGGCGGTGATTTCAAATGCACAGCAGTCATGTTGATACTTCGGCTTGAGAACTCCTTAAATCGCTTAACTTTCGACATTCAATGCATTTATGCCCATAAATTCATTCACTCTACCATGCTTCACTGAGTATTTTCTATTACTTCTTACCAGGCGTCTAGCAGCTGGTAAATAAAGATGGGTTGATGAATGATTGGTTTCCCCATTATAAATTTCTGCCATGGCCTTTAACCCAAATCACGAAAGGTTCCCATAGTTCTGCATTTCTCGCCACTCCACTACATACCTATTCCTTTCAGTCACGTGTGAAATAAATGCTGTGTGCCCGTTTCCTGTCCATTAATGTCTCTCATTGCATCTGCCTGAGTGTAATCTGTGTCAGTATAAATTCCTGGAGGCTTTGTACTATTCTCTTGAATTGTTCTGTATAATGCCAGGCCCATTTGCCCTGACAGGGCCTTCACTTTAAGTGGATGATTCAGCGATCCTTGGCAAATTTATAGGATTGTGCAGCCATCATTGCAACCCAATTTTAGAATATTTCCATCACCTCCAACAGATCCCTGGGCCCACCCTTTGTCCAAATCACATCTACACATATGCACTGAGGGCCCCACCGCTGGAAAGGCAGCTCATGCTTGCTCACCAAGGGCTGGCTGCCCAACCCGGCAGGTTACTCGAACCTCTTAAACTCCACATGATGGTGATTTTTGATCTTTTTTATTTGAGAACTCACAAATTTGGAAAGTTGCTTGGCAAACTTGAAAATAGCCATCTTCTTCCTCCCCATTCCAAAAATCATAGAGAGGTGGTTAAATAAATAAAACCCATGCTGGGCATGGTGGCATATGCCTGTAATCCCAGTACTTGGGAGGCTGAGACAGGAGGATTGCAGGTTCGAGGCCAGCCTCAGCAATTCAGAGAGACCCTCAAGAACTTAGTGAAACCCTGTTTCCAAATAAAAAATAAAGAGGTCTGAGTGTGTAGCTTGCGGTAGAATACTCCTGGGTTTAATACTCAGTACCCCCCAATAAATAAAATAAATAAATAAAATCCAGATGAAGAATCGATGACCCAAATATAGACAAGTAGGAAAAGGATGAAGATGGGTGAAGAGGGAGTCCATTTCTTCTTTTTTTTTTTTTGCGGTACTGGGGATTGAACCCAGGGGCATTCTACCTCCGAGCTACACCCCCAGCCCTATTTTTTGTTCTTTATTTTGAAACAGGGTCTCACTAAGTTGCAGAGGGCCTCACTAAGTAGCTGAGGCTGGCCGCGAACCCAGATCCTCCAGTCTCAGCCTCCCAAGTACTGGGATTACAAGCAAGTGTCACCACGCCGGGCGAGGGAGCCCATATCTGATGCTGGAGTTAAGTTTCCCTGTTTTTCTTCCTAAGGAGGGATTCCTTCCTTCACCCCTCTGACTAACATCTGGCTGCCTGCTGATATACCAAACAGGAGATTCTGGGGTTACAGAGGTCAAAGGTACTATCCCTGACCTGGAAGGTCTTAGAATCCGAGGCCAGGGTTCTGAAACCACTGTGCGTAAGAACACCTGGGTATCAGAGTAAAAAGTGGGTTTCTAATGCAGCATGGTGCCTGTCTTTCTTAACAGTAGCATATTGTACGCTTATAAGTTTAATGGGGTAGATCTCATGTTAAGTGTTCCTAACACAAGAAAAATAGTTACTTGTATTTTAAAATAATAATAAAGTATGACCAGGCATGGTAGCACACCCCTGTAATCCCAGGGTTCTGCTAAATTGCTGAGGCTGGCCTCGAACCTGTGATCCTCCTGTCTTGGTCTCCCAAGTACTGGGATTATAGGCATGTACACCATGCTCGACTTGATTAGTTGATCTTTATGGGCAAATAATCTCTGTGAAACTTTCCCTAAATCACCTTAATCTTGTAGAAAATGACTATCTTGCCCTAGTCCTAAGAAATGGCATATATAAAGGAGCTGTGTTATCAGAATAGAAGGTTCCAGCTCTTTCTCTCTGTTCACACTCACCGAGAGCCTGTGGCTCCACCTCCTGTCATGGGCTCATCTGAGACTTCTGCTGGAAGCGAGGCAAAGTATGTAAAATGCCTGAAACATAGTAGGTATCTAGTAAGTTTTGCTGCAATGAAAGAATACTATACAAATATACAGGCATGTGAATCAAGGCAGCTTAATACGTGAGTCCTTAAAAAATAACATTTCGGGCTGGGCGTGGTGGCACACGCTTGTAATCCCAGTACTTTGGGAGGCGGAGACCGGAGGATCCGGGTTCGCGGCCAGCCTCAGCTCTCTCTCTCTGTCTCTCTCTCCCTCTCTCTCTGTCTCTCTCTCGCTCTCTCTGCCTAGTGAGGCCCTCCGCAACTTCGTGAGACCCGGTTTCAAAATAAAGTATAAAAAATAGGGCCAGGGGCGTAGTGCAGAGGTAGAATACCCTGCGTTCAATCCCCAGTACCGCAAAAAAAAAAAACAATAACATTTCCCTCAATTAATACTGTAGAATACTGTGAAAATTCTGAATTGATGACTGGAAGTCGGAAGTTGAGCTCAGCTTGACGACACTTTTACCATAGGGGTTTCATGCATTTGCAGTGACTTGGGAGAGAGGGCTGCCGCTGCTAGATAGCCCTGCTCAGCTGCACACCTTCCCATCGTCTCGAATCCAGGAAAGAAACTAGACAAGCATGAGAATCTGGTTCCAATGCCAGCCTCCGCCTGCCTCGGGGACAATTACTGTCAGATTTACGATGCAGATAATTGTGAATGGATGTGAAGAAATGGTACTTTCCCCACCTGCGTTTAAAAAAAAATCTCTCCCCCCTCCTTTCTTGAAAACATGGACTGGCCCATCGTGGTTGCTGGTGTGTTTAACTAGTAAGCCAAGCGAGGAGAGGCGGCTTTGAGAGTGTGCTGGCTGCACACTGCTCTTGCTTCCGGCGTGCGTCTGGAGAGATGCACGGTGCTTGAGCCGCAGAGAAGCCTGGCACGGAACCCAGGCAGGCGGGCAGGCGGGCAGGTGCCTCAGTCTGCCGCGCTGAGGTCTGCCCTTTTACAAAGCCCCTTCCCGTGAGTCTGAAGCCCAGAGGAGTTCTCTGCGCAGGACAGCTAAGGAACAGAATTGGACGCACAGGAGCCCTGGCATAAGGTAAAGCGGGCTTTGCGAAGATGGCCTTAGTTGCGAGGCAGATGTGCAATCTCTGGCTTTTGAGCAGCCTCAGCGGCCACTGGGATCTTCCAGATGTGATGGGTGGATGGATGGTGGTGACAGAGGCTACTTTTATTGCCCTGAAACACATTTGACTTAAACTTTTTGTTTTTCTGATGACACAGAATGAACCATTACTAAAGAGCAGGCAAGGCGGGATATTTTACTGATAAGAGAGTGCTGACTTTTTAACTAGGTTTTGTTTCTTAAGCTGTTATTCTGAAGACTGAGCGAGAGCAGTTTTCCGGGGCTGGGTTTGTTTTGCTTTGCCTGTGTGTGTAAAGCTCTTTGGAATTTATTTGCGAGACGAAAGGACTTGAGAGTCACGTTTGGGGGTTTTGGCAGTGTAACTGCCCAGAGTGTTGGGTAGATTTATCTGTTACTATAAATGTATGAGGGTTTTTTTTTAAAGTTTCCTATGAATGAAAATGAGGAAGCACAATGGGTATTATTCATATTTTCTTGCAGCTGCGATTTGAAAGAGGTAGATGGTGGCTTCTCTTCCCACCTTTGGGCCTGCAATGAAATAAATCCAGATTCTGGTTTTATAATAAAAATAGTTTTCCTAAAAACTTAGTTACTAAGTCAAGCCATGCTCTCTAAAGTTTATTTTTTAAGGGGAAAAAGTTTTAAAGTATGCTGTGCTAGCACTGAAGAAGTGAGAAAATTATCCCGACTGTGAAAGAAATAGATCTATGATTTGGGGAAGGAAAAAAAAAGTGAGTTCGTTCAAACCCCAGCAGGAGTGTAGTCACTCTAGCCGCTGCATCTATCACTTAACTGAGATGGGAGATTTAGAAGAAAGCTGAGCCTGTTTTTCTCTGAATGCCTCCTGAGGAATGTTAAGAGGATGTGAAGTTATTTAGATTATACAAACAGGTCTTGACAAGTAAGTGAAAAATACCTAATTAAACCGTAATTGTTGCCATTCTACAATGGATCAAAAGGCTTGCTGGGTCATGATGGACTCACAGAGTAGATGAATTTGCCCTGGCTGATTGGTATAAATTGCTTTTGAGGAGGCTCTCTAAGCCTGACTAGGAGACCCTGCCAAGCCTCCGGCTGCAGCCCTCTGGAGGAAAGTTTTGATCCAGTGTTTTCAAGCGAGTTGCTCAGGCATTTGTGTGTCAGGGAGTTTAACCCTTGCATCAGCGGCTCACCTAACAGGTCCAGGGAATATCATTTCATGACAACAGAGGGCTGCCGGTCTCCCCTCCAACGAGACTATGGCTCATCTACAAGGATCGAGCAGTCAAGAGCTGCTCAGCTCTTGCACCTGACTCTGGAGGGATACAAGGCTTTTCATAGATTTTCCCTCCTGTAGACCAGGGGTTCTCAGCCTCAGCCCGGCTGACACTCTGGATGGAGTAATGCTTTGTCATGGAGGACTGTCCTGGAGCACGTTAGCTGCATTCTTACTCTCTACCCACCCCCCACATGACAAGAACAGGCCCTCCTCTGCTGCCCAACCAGAAATGTCTCCAAACATTTCCAAGGCAAGTGTTCCCTGTGGGGCAGAATGGCCCCTGGTTGAGAATCTCTGCTCTAGAGAACCCACTTTCCAGACTGACTGCCGCAGGTGAGGAGGGGCGGGATGTGAGAGGCACCTGGAACCCAAAGGAGGCACGGCAGTCCAAAGAGAGGGACTGGACACGTATGTTGTCTCCCATTTTGGTTTTTATTTTGTTTTGCTTTAGTTTGCAATCCCATCTTGGGGGGAGGGGACAGATTCAAGGACTGTTCTGGATATACAGTCTTCTCTTTTCCCCTCAAGGGCCCTGTTCTGTTAGCCTTATTTTATAAGTGCTATGGTTTTATAGAAGACAAATGTCTCTAACTTGACTATCTATCTTAATTGCAACCAGGGAATGTACTATTTAAAACAGAAAAGAAACTCATCGAATGACCCATTTTATAAAGCAAATAATTACCCGTAACTTATTCATTCTGCAAATACAGGCTTTTGATATGTGGGTGTGGAATGAATCTGGGCACACCTGTTTCTTTTTATTTTTTTTCTTCTGGCATTTGCATATGAATGTTTTCTTTTTCCTCTGTCATCTGTCCCAGTGGGTCTCAAACTCTCCAGGTTGTTTGGGAATTGGGCCTTGCCAATGAAATAAACTGTTCATGACCTTTTTCCAACTCACAGATAACAATGAAGTCAATGGGTGGACTTTTTTCTTATGTAAAATTTTTCTTCCACCTGTAGCATAATTTTTCTTCCACCTGCTACAGGTGGAAGAAAAAATTCTCCTGTTTGCTCTCAAAGGCAAACAAATTACATAATGAAGGAAGTTGTAGCAAACATTAGCCTAAAACATCTGAAATAGTCCATCTTTAGTTCTACTTTACATTTTTTTGACAGTCTCTTGTTCCAGGAATAACTATAAGTTTCATAAGTATGCATGTATACGCGTGTAAAATAGCTGTCTCTGATAAAGAAGTCGTGAGTGACACTTTTTTGCGGGTTTTCTCCAAGAACACAGTGGATTGAATGACTCCGTGACTTCCAGGAGCGCCCCCTGATCAGGATGAGACACACTGCTGCAGAAAAGAGACTCCAGGCTGGCTGGGGCAGGCGCTGTGCCTGGCATTGGCTGAACATATCAGGAAATGCCTTAGCTTGTTGGAGTCCATTCTTAATGATAGGGTTGGACCAGCCTGTGGCATTATCAAAGAGTTGTGGTTTCTGCTCTTGATTGCAAAGCCAATCTTCTGTTTACCTCCACTTGGAGGTACCAGTGTGTCAGACACCATGTGTTGTTCTCTTAGAACTATTTCCTCATCCTCTAGATCTAAGAGCTGGGAGTGCAGAGAATATTAGTATTTTTGGAACCATTTGCCACCAGGGTGTAGCAGCAGTGCCTACACATACTGTTTACTCCGTGGTTGATGAATAAACTAATGAATGTCAATGATTCCCATGGAAAGACCACCTTGGAGTTAGGTCTGAAAGAAGTACCCACATCTGTCTGTGTAGGGACAGACAGGTATGACTGATATCTTTCCTTATCCACCATAAGGGTCACAGTCCTCACTCCTAAAACAAAAGACAGTTTGACAAGAGAAAAGCATAACAGGTTTACATCATCAAAATCTTGTGTGACATGTAAGTCTTCAAAATGAAGACCCACAGACCCAGAGGAAACTGTCTGCTTTTCTTTGGCTTAATGAAGAATGGACAGCTATGTACAAATGTGATTGGATAGAGGTCAAATCTAATGGTAATAGATTGGGGAGGGACCCAGCAAGGCTGGTCTGTTCAGCCTCTGCTTGGTCTCTCTCTGTAGCCTTACTTCATCCAGGGTATAGGACAAGGCCCCTCTGGAACAAGGGTGTTATGACCTACTGTCAGACAAACTTCTTTATGGCCAGCTCCTACACAGGAGGGAGGTGGGAGGTTAGAGAAATATTTACAGGCTTTCTGGCTTACTTTGGGGAAGATGAGTTCTAAGTTTTTATAACTTGCATTTGGGGAGAAAAAGGGGCGGCAAATCGGAGGGCAAAAGGAGGTCAAAGAGACTTTGTTCTGAGGCCTTCTAGCACCCTTGAGATAAAAGTGCTCAGCATGCCAAAAGCACTTTGTGGTATTGTTTCCTGAGCCCCACCTTCTGCGACCCGGGTCCCACCCATGTGGTCTGTTCTTTGTATTTTTTCAAAGGGACAAATCCAGTCCCCATCCAAGCAGGTTTTAATGTATCGGTGCCAGTGGACTCTTTTAAAGATACAGGAAAAAGTGAGCCTGTGGGATGGAGAATTTGGAAGGGAAGAAATCCTTATCAGTTTTTCTTCATGAAGCTCAGAAATGAAATTTCTGCTATTATTTAAAACTCCACAGGCTGATGCTGCCCCCTGATCTCAGTAAGATGAAGGGTGTATCAAGCCTGGGACTTGACCCAAAGGCAAGGCAGCCACAACCTTCTTGTTTTTTTAAAAAACTATCAATCCAAAAAAAGGAGCTTGTGGTCAGAAATGAACACATCCCTCATTTAGTCATGCTGTGTGTCTGGTATAAAGTCTTAGGTGAGCCAGGCATGGTGGCACACTTGTAATCTCAATACTTGGGAGGCTGAGACAGGAGGATCGCAGGTTCGCAGCCAGCCTCAACTACTTAGTGAGGCCCTCCACAACTTAGTGAGACCCTGTTTCAAAATAAAGAATTAAAAATAGGGCTGGGGATGTGGCTCGGATGTAGAATGCCCCTGGGTTTAACCCCCAGCACCGCAAAATAAATAAATAAATAATAAATAAATAAATAAATAAATAAATATAAAAATAAAATCTTAGGTGAGGTGTGCCAGTGCTGGGGATCACAGTGGCCTGCTCCAAAGGCTCCCCATTTTCTGAACCAGGAGGTGGGATATACAGATAGGGTGCATGACTCAAATTCAGCACTTCCCTGGACCAGGCAGGATGTAAAGATGCTGTGGAGAGAGATCAGCTCAGTCTCCTGCCTCCGTTTACAAACCGAGCCCAGCTCATGCTTCTAAGCAGAGCCAGGCCATGAGCATAAGAGACTGTTACCAAAGCTGGCCCATTTTGCCCACTGCCTGGAATGCTAATACCCGAGACATCATGTTTTGCAAAAGAGAAAGTTTATTCACAAGGTGGCCTAGTGTGGAGGGAGAGACCCAAGGCTCAAATCTGCCGCCCCGAGTATAGGGTTTGGGGATACTTGTGGGATAAAGATGGAGGAAGATTTCAGGGTGGAAAAGGTCGACTGGAAGGAACCAGTGGTCTGTAAATGCATAATCATACATCATGATTCTTCAGAGGATGCACGTCCAGAAAATGGCATGACGTGAGGGTGGAATTTTTTGCCTCCTGATGTCAAAAGGTCACCTATCAGACACCTGGGCAGTCCCAAATGAAGAGTTGCTGGTTTCACCAGAAAAAGCATTCAGGTCCCTGAAAAGTAACCTAGACAACCACCAGTGTCATGACCCAGAGGTCAGAAGCGCCATGTATAGCAAAGTTACTGGGAAACTAATGCTAGGTCGCATGACCTCCACGATTAACGATTTTACCAGTCAACTAAAAGCCACTGAACTGGAGGTTTATTCAGGTTTGCCCGCAGGCTCCGAGCTCCCCTGTGTCTGAAGCTACAGAGGCTTTTCAGGTATGGCTGTGGGGGAGGGACCTCTAATAAAAGAAGACTGCAAACCCTACTGCTTTGATTGTTCCCTCAGCCTGCAGTGTTTTTGCAAATACGCCTCTGTGTCCTCCCTAGCATTGCAGATTCACATTGGGGTCGGTTTTTTTTTGTTTTGTTTTTTTGGCTTTTTTTTTTTTTTTTTTGCTCATAAACATTACATGAAACAGAACCATGCTAAAGACCGCTTTTATGTTTCCTTACTGCTCAATAATAATTTTCTTGGATTGTTTTGGTTCTGGGCATCTGGCTCCTCGCATCCGCACTTATATCCGTATACCTTGTCTAAATAAACATACTTGAAAAGACAGAGAGCTGTGTTTTGGAAAGCTGGGGACAATCTCTCGCAGAGCCGAAGCCAGCCCTCCGCTTTGTTTTGGCAGCGTGTCGAGGATGCCAAGTGTATCTGGTCTGGCAACAGATTAAAGATGCTGGTTCTTACATAACAAAGTTTAAGACGTACGGGGGAAGGGGTGTGCATCTTCAGGTTTCCTTTGTGTTTTGCAAGGAGTTTTAGAGCGTAAGGGGGGAAAATGTGCTTGATTGGGGGTTTTGTTTTACCTTTAAACCTCCAAATTGTAAAGTCTGTCAGTATCCCTTATCTTGACTTACACAGACAGCACTCCGTGACCGAGTTCCTGGTCACTGACGCCCTCCCCATCATCCCCAGCCCCTGCTGGCCTTCTTGCTGTCCCTCAAGCACACGCTTTTTCCATCTCCGCCTCAGGTGTTTGTGTTTGCTGCTTTCCTCCGCCTGGAACATTCTTCCCCAGATCTTAGCCTACGCATTCCTCAGCCCACCTGTTAGTCCCGGGAGGAGCCTCCCTGGTCCCTCCCTAAAGCTGTTTTCAGGTGCTCAACCCCCAGGTCATCTTCTGTCCCCTGGCCCTGGTTTATTTTCTCCCGGGCACCATTTTCTTTTTTTTTTTTTTTTTTTTTTTGCGGTACCGGGGATTGAACCCAGGGGCGTTCTACCTCCGCGCTACACCCCCGGCCCTATTTTTTATCCTTTATTTTGAAACCGGGTCTCACGAAGTTGCAGAGGGCCTCACTAAGTAGAGAGAGAGAGAGAGAAAGACAGAGAGAGACAGAGAGAGAGAGAGAGAGAGCGCTGAGGCTGGCTGCAAACCCGGATCCTCCGGTCTCCGCCTCCCAAAGTACTGGGATTACAAGCGTGCGCCACCACGCCCGGCCCGGGCACCATTTTCTACACTACCTGGGGTTCATATGTATTCATGTATATGTCTGTCGTCTGTCACCTGCTGAAGAATATAAGCTTGTGACAGGTGCTGCCATAGTCCCAATAGCTAGAGCATACAGGTGGATGGATGGATGGATGGATGGATGGATGGATGGGTGGGTGGGTGGGTGGGTGGATGGATGGATGGATGGATGGATGAGTGGGTGGATGGATGGATGGATGGATGGATGGATAGATGGATGGGTAGATGGATGGATGGATGGATGGATGGATGGATGGATGG
>PVJS01038581.1:5302-19429 GCA_004027185.1 Glis glis
TTGGGGATTGAACCCAGGGGCATTCTACCTCTGAGCTACACCCCCAGCCCTATTTTTTATTCTTTATTTTGAAACAGGGTCTCACTAAGTTGTGGAGGACCTCACTAAGTAGCTGAGGCTGGCCGAGAACCCAGATCCTCCTGTCTCCGCCTCCCAAATTTTGGGATTGCAAGCATGCGCCACCACGCCCAGCTGGGATCTCTTGAGTCCAGGGATTCAGGGCCAACCTGGGCAACATAATGATACCCCCCCCCATCTCTTTCTTTCTTTCTTTCTTTTTTTTTATTTTGTTGTGGTACTGGGGAGCGAACCCATGGGTGCTTTACCACTGAGCTATATCGCCAGCCCTTTTTATTTTTCATTTTGAGACAGGATCTCACTAAGTTGCCTAGGCTGGCCTTGAACTTGTGATTCTCCTGTCTTGGCCTCTCAAGTAGCTGGGAATACAGGCATGTAATACCATTCCTGGCTAGACCCCTATCTTTTTTTTTGTTTGTGTGTGTGTGTGGTACTGGGGATTGAACCCAGGGGCATTCTACCTCCAAGTTATACCCCCAGTCATATTTTTTTAAATTTTATTTGTTTGTTTGCTTATTTATTTATTTATTGTGGCACTGGGGATTGAACCCAGGGGCATTCTACCTCTGAGCTACACCCCCAGCCCTATTTTTTATTCTTTATTTTGAAACAGAGTCTCACTAAGTTGCGGAGGGCCTCACTAAGTAGCTGAGGCTGGGTGCAAACCTGTGATCCTCCTGTCTCAGCCTCCCAAGTACTTTCAATTCCCAAGGGATTTCAAGCGTGCACCACCATGCCTGGCATTAAATTTTTCTTTCTTTTTTTTTTTTTTTTTTGGTACTGGGGATTGAATCCAGGGGTATTCTACCTCTGAACTACATCCCCAGCCCTATTTTTTTATTCTTTATTTTTGAAACAGGGTCTCACTAAGTTGCAGAGGGCCTCACTAAGTAGCTGAGACTGGCCGTGAACCTGCGATCCTCCTGTCTCAGCCTCCCAAGTACTGGGATTACAAGTGTGTGCCACCACACCCAGCTAAATTTTTATATTGAAACAGGGTCTTGCTAGGTTGATGAGAGTCTCACTACTTGCTGAAGTTGTCCTCAAACCTGCCATCCTCCTATCTCAGCCTCCCAACTACTGGGATTACAGGCATGTACCATCATGCCTGGCTAGACCCCGTATCTTTAAGTAAATATATAAATTAAACCAAGAGTCTCTATCTTTCTTTGCTTTCACCCTTCTTTGTCACCCTGCAGTTATGTTGTTTAAGACGGAGATAACAACACCAACCTTAGGGTTATTGTGAGGCTTAGGTTAGATGAAGTGGAATTTTTTTGTGTGTGTGGTATTGGGCATTGAACCCAGGGACATTCTACTTCTGAGCTACACCTGCAGCCCTATTTTATTTTTTATTTGGATACAGGGCCTCACTAAGTACCTGAGGCTGGCCTTAAACCTGTGATACTCCTGTCTCTGTCTCCCAAGTACTAGGATTTGCACCACCATGCCTGCTTAGAAATTTTAGGTATTGAGACTGGTATATAGTTAATTTTGAGGAAAATGTCAGCGATTTCAATTTCATTAATGTTATACTCTTTTTACCCTGGACTGTTGGGTTTGATTACAAATTTCTGGTTTCTTTATAGCGTTTTGCTGCTGACATCATCTCTGTTTTGGCTATGACCATGAGTGGGGAGCGTGAGTGCCTCAAGTATCGGCTAGTAGGCTCCCAGGAGGAATTGGCATCATGGGGACATGAGTATGTCAGGTAAGACCTTTTCTTCTTGGGAGTATGAAAGGGGCTTTGAGGCATACTTCTGAGTTCTGTCTTGGAGTACTACTATTTTAGAGTATCGGTGAATTCAATTTTCCAGAAACTGAATTCCTTGACCCACAGGGAACTGCTTCCCCCAAACAAAACTGCTCCCTTAATGGTCTGGGTCTATCCATAGGCATTTGGCAGGAGAAGTGGCTAAGGAGTGGCAAGAGCTGGATGATGCAGAGAAAGTACAGCGGGAGCCACTGCTTACACTGGTGAAGGAAATTGTCCCTTACAACATGGCCCACAATGCGGAGCATGAGGCCTGTGATCTGCTCATGGAAATTGAGCAGGTGGATATGCTGGAGAAGGACATTGATGAGAATGCATATGCAAAGGTCTGCCTCTATCTCACCAGGTGAGTGAGTGTGATAGAGATGGGTGGCAGGTCTGCCCTCCCAGCCTTTTTCTATTACTTATCCTCTTTTCTCCTAGAGCATCTGCTTCAAGGGTCACACCAGGCTGTAGTTAATTTATTGACATTCATGAATTTCTTGAGAACAGAGACTGTGTGTCTCCTTAGAAGTCCCAGCATCTAGTATAGTGTCTGATACATGGTGTTTATTTGGAGTGGGTGAATTAAATGGGATAAAAGAATGTCTAAGACTTTCTGAATTATTTATTATTTTTACCTTTGTAGTTGTGTGAATTATGTGCCAGAACCTGAGAACTCTGCCCTGCTGCGTTGTGCCTTGGGTGTGTTCCGAAAATTTAGCCGTTTCCCTGAAGCTCTGAGATTGGCATTGATGCTCAATGACATGGAGCTGGTAGAAGACATCTTCACTTCCTGCAAGGATGTGTATGTAGGAAAGAGGCTGGCAAATGAAGAGACAAGTTCATGCATGGGGCTTTTTTTTTTTTTTTTTTTTTTTTTTTGCGCAGTACCGGGGATTGAACCCAGGGGCGTTCTACCTCCGCGCTACACCCCCGGCCCTATTTTTTTATACTTTATTTTGAAACCGGGTCTCACGAAGTTGTGGAGGGCCTCACTAGGTAGAGAGAGAGAGACAGGGAAAGAGAGAGAGCGAGAGAGCTGAGACTGGCCGCGAACCTGGATCCTCCGGTCTCCGCCTCCCAAAGTACTGAGATTACAAGCGTGCGCCACCACGCCTGGCGCATGGGGCATTTGCATGAAGGGCTGGGATTTGTAGTTTGTGCTTAGGGATGAGGGATTTTTCTTTACCCTTAAATGAGGGTGAGCAGGAGTGATAGCTTTTTCCCATAGGGTGGTACAGAAGCAGATGGCATTCATGCTAGGACGGCATGGGGTATTCTTGGAACTGAGCGAAGATGTAGAAGAATATGAGGACCTGACAGAGATCATGTCCAATGTACAGCTCAACAGCAACTTCTTGGCCTTAGCTCGAGAGGTGAGATTTTTTGCCTTTTTCCATCAGAGCTATTTGGTTGTAATTCTACCTGCCATTTTACCTCCCTCACTATACCTCTGACTAGACTCCCCCTTATTGGAATTACCATTCAGTGGGGTAGCAGATGGGACAGCTAGGGAAGTACTGGGTGAGCAGTTGTGATCCTCTGGCTTCTTTCTCTTCAGTTGGACATCATGGAGCCCAAGGTACCTGATGACATCTACAAAACCCACCTAGAGAACAATAGTGAGTAGCTCTTTTCATGTACAGGGAATGGAGGATTATTAATTGTTCTGTTCTCCTTGTATTGGGAGTGATGACTTGGCCAGCTTTTTATCCTAAAAAGCTCAGAATTCCCATGAACTTTTTTTTCAGGTCACTGTTTGGAGCATAAATAGAGACTCCAAAGGGGCCAGCCCAGAACCAGAGACTGGCTGCTGTGCTGTTCCTTTCTTGTCCTACTCTAAACTGTCTTTCCTTTCCCTCCTGTGCAGGGTTTGGGGGCAGTGGCTCTCAGGTGGACTCTGCCCGCATGAACCTGGCCTCCTCTTTTGTGAATGGCTTTGTGAATGCAGCCTTTGGCCAGGACAAACTGCTGACTGATGATGGCAACAAATGGCTTTACAAGAATAAGGACCATGGTATAATTGTGTTACTACTTTACCTTTGCGTTGCCTTGGTTACTCTCTTTGTCCTCCTAGATTGATTTTACCTGACAGGGGATCCACAATACAGTTCCTCTGGGAGCTCTTTCTAGATGTCCTAGTTTTAGAAAGGTAGAGCCATTTGAAGCTGATAGATTCTTCCTTGGTATAGGAATGTTGAGTGCAGCTGCGTCCCTTGGCATGATTCTGCTGTGGGATGTGGATGGTGGCCTCACTCAGATTGACAAGTACCTGTATTCCTCCGAGGACTACATCAAGGTTGGTCTGGGCATAGTCTGTTCCTTTGGGGTTTCCCCTCCGCATGTTCTAGTGTCTAATCGTGTCTTCGTGATGAGGTGTACCCAGTTTTTCACTCCAGTTGAGTCAGGTGCTACAATGAAGCCTATGTTGCATCCTTTGTGATGAAGAAGATAGATAGCCTGAGTAAAGAATCTGTTTGCTCTTTGCAGTCAGGAGCTCTCCTTGCCTGTGGTATTGTGAACTCTGGGGTTCGGAATGAGTGTGACCCTGCCCTGGCACTGCTTTCGGACTATGTTCTCCACAATAGCAACACCATGAGACTTGGTTCCATCTTTGGGTAAGACTTCTCGCTTCTCTTGCTAGTAGTGCTCAGCCTAAAGCTCTGGAGAAGAGGAACTGAGACTCTTTCACCTTTATATTGCCAAGGACTGCTACCATGCCATTGAGTATTTGGCTTTTGGTGATTTCCTCCCCCTCCCCCCAGTGCTAGGGATTGAACCCTAGCAGATTATCATGCATGTTAGGCAAGTGTCCTACCACTGAGCCACATCCCCAACCTAGCATCAATGTTTGTTGACATGGTGAATGAGTGACCAAACCTCTTTCTGTTCCTTTCTTGCTGCATCCTTGGGTATGTGTTGGGAACTGCCCTATTCCTGGCTTTTGCAGGCTAGGCTTGGCCTATGCTGGCTCAAATCGTGAAGATGTTCTAACACTGCTGCTGCCTGTGATGGGAGATTCCAAGTCCAGCATGGAGGTGAGTAGAGGCTGTTGTTTACAATAGGTAGGGAAGATGCTCTGAGTCACTCTCTGATAACTAGTGGAAGAGAGGTGTGTGGCGGGGTCACCTCAGAAATCCCCTAGAACTGGGATTTTAGGCCCAGTTGAGGCTGAAGAGTTGACTTTTTGGTTATTGAATTCTAGCCCTTGGGGATTCTTGAGGAACTGTTTGGACTAGAGGGAGAAGTAACTTAATGTACTTTAGAGTTGATTATGTTAGGTTTCTGTCACTATATCAAAATACCTGAGATAATCAATTGATAAATAGAAAAGGTTTATCTTGTCTCAGCACATCGAGGTGGGAGCGTATAGCTGAGCAAAACCCTTTACTTTACCACAAGCCAGGGGGCAGAGAGGGAGAGAGGAAGGTCCCAGGTCTCTCTATCCCTTTCACAGACACTCCCCCAATGACCTAAAGACTTTCCAAAGCCGGGTGTGGTGGCGTACGCTTGTAATCCTAGTACTTGGGAGGCGGAGACCAGAGGATCCGGGTTCGTAGCCAGCCTCAGCTACTTAGGCCCTCCACAACTTCGTGAGACCCGGTTTCAAAATAAAGTATAAAAAATAGGGCCGGGGGTGTAGCTTGGAGGTAGAATGCCCCTGGGTTCAATCCCCAGTACCGTAAAAAAAAAAAAAAGACTTTCCACTAGGTCTTACCTCTTAGTTTCCACCACTTCCCAATAGGACCACCCTGGGGACCAGGTCCCCCAACACATGGGCCTTTGGGGGACTTTCCAGATCTAAACTATAGGAATATTTCTCACTGTTTTAGGCATTGGCCAACCTTAAATTTTCTTTTGTGTGCAGGCTCATGTTAGTGATGGATAAATAGGGTTTGATGGCTAAAAGCAGAGGTTTTAGAGTTAGAAATACCTGAGTTCAAATCTTGCCACCTCTGCTTACAAGCAATGTGATCTTGAACAATTAACTTAATCTCTTTAGGCCTCTTTTTTTTTGGTGGTGGTGGTGGTACTGGGATTGAAACCAATGGCACTCTACCACTAAACCTTTTTTTTTTTAATTTATTTTTTGCAGTACTGGAGATGGATCTCAGAGGCATTCTATCTCCAAGTTATACCCCAGCCCTATTTTTTATTTTGAAACAGGGTCTTACCTTATAAGTTTCAGAGGGTCTTGCTAAGTTCCTGAGGCTAGCCTCAAACTTGTGATCTACCTGTCTCAGCCTTTTAAGTACTGAGATTACAGGTGTGTGCCAGTGCACCCAGCTTAGGCGTCATATTTTTCATCAATAAAAAAGGGATAAGCCGGGTGTGGTGGCACACACTTGTAATCCCAGTACTTGGGAGGCAGAGACAGGAGGATCATGAAGAATATTTTTATGAAGAATAAAAAGTAGGGCTGGGGGTATAGTTCGGAGGTAGAATGCCCCAGGATTCAATCCCCAGTACTGAAAAAAATAAAAAATAAACATTAAAAATAAAAGAGGAGCCGGGCATGGTGACGCACGCTTGTAATCCCAGTACTTTGGGAGGCGGAGACCGGAGGATCCGGGTTCGTGGCCAGCCTCAGCACGTGCGCGCTCTCTCTCTCTCTCTCTCTCTCTCTCTCTCTACCTAGTGAAGCCCTCCGCAACTTTGTGAGACCCGGTTTCAAAATAAAGTATAAAAAAATAGGGTTGGGGGTGTAGCGCAGAGGTAGAATGCCCCTGGGTTAAATCCCCGGTACCACAAAAAAAATAAATAAATAAATAAAAGAGGGATAACAGTAGGACCTGTTTCATGGAGTTGTGAGAATTAAATGGTAAAAGTATATAAAGAAGTTGGTGTAGTGGGTATTATAGTAAATATTTAGTGAATGATCACTGCTATTATTTTGACCTACTATCAGAAAGCAATTATTATGTAGTATGGTTAGGGAGGATGTCTTACAGTGAACTATAGGAACTATCTATCTTTAGTCAAGACAGATAAGCAAGGTATTTTTTTTTTTTTTTTGTGGTGCTGGGGATTGAACCCAGGGGCATTCTACCTTCAAGCTACACTCCCAGACTGATTTTATTTATTTGGAAACAGGGTCTCAATAGGTTGATGAGAGTCTCACTACTTGCTGAGGCTGTCCTTGAACCTGAGATCCTCCTGTCTCAGCCTCCCAAGTACTAAGTATTTTTAGTATCCTGCTATGTGTAATAAATGATTTTCTTACTTCTAGGTGGCAGGTGTAACAGCCCTAGCCTGTGGAATGATAGCGGTGGGATCCTGCAATGGAGATGTCACTTCCACCATCCTTCAGACCATCATGGAGAAGTCAGAAACTGAGCTCAAGGACACTTACGCCCGTTGGCTTCCTCTTGGCCTGGGCCTCAATCACCTGGGTGAGGGGATGTCCAAGGGCCTGCAGTGGGAGGGTTTATGTGTCAGGCTAGACTGGGTGGAAGCAAGTGTCCTCTGACCCTTTGAATCTGTCCTGTAGGGAAGGGCGAGGCCATTGAGGCAATCCTAGCTGCTCTGGAGGTTGTGTCAGAGCCGTTCCGCAGTTTTGCCAACACACTGGTGGATGTGTGTGCCTATGCAGGTCTGTGTCTCTGTTAGTCTGTTTTGTGCGTCTCCAGTGACTCCACTTCTCTCCTGGTCTTTTTTTTTTCTTTCAGATTGTTTCTTTTTTGTTATTCATTCTGATCTGATTTAGATTCTTTAGGCTTCTATTTCCATAGGAAGTTTTCCCTTGGTACCTTCTCATTTCTATCTCTTCTCCCCCTACGGTAGGCTCTGGGAATGTGCTGAAGGTACAGCAGCTGCTCCACATTTGTAGTGAACACTTTGATTCCAAAGAAAAAGAGGAAGACAAAGACAAGAAGGAAAAGAAGGACAAGGACAAGAAGGAAGCCCCTGCTGACATGGGAGCACATCAGGTTATGGGGCAGTCAGCACTTAGAGGCTGTGAGAAAAGATAAGCATGTAGGGAACAAGGGAGCTGGGTCTGGTTTGTATTAGAGCCTCACTGGGTATTGCTATGTATCAAAGTAGCAGGAGACTGGGTTTTATCCATGAGGGGAAGGGTGTTCCCCCAAGATGGCTTTTCTTCTTGGGTGGGTTTTGAGTCAGGGTGACTGGGTTTGTTCTTGGAGCTCAGTGGGCTCTGCTGCCTCTTCAATTGCAGGGAGTTGCTGTTCTGGGGATTGCCCTTATTGCTATGGGGGAGGAGATTGGTGCAGAGATGGCACTACGCACCTTTGGCCACTTGGTGAGTATAGCACAGAGAAGATTGGAATATACTAATTTTTGTTTGTTTGTTTATGGTACTGGGGATTCAAACCAAGGGTGTTCTACCTCTGAGCTATACCCCCAGCCCTTTTTTTTTTTTTTTTTGGCAGTACCGAGGATTGAACCCAGGGGCATTCTACCTCTGAGCTATACCCCCTAGCCCTATTTTTTATTCTTTATTTTGAAACAGAGTCTCACTAAGTAGCTGAGGTTGGCCATGAACCTGCGATCCTCTAAACTACTGGGATTACAAGTGTGCCCCACCTCGCCTGACTCCCTCCAGCCCTTTTTTGTTTGTTTTTGAAACAGGGTCTCACTAGGTTGCTGAGGCTGGTCTCAAACCTGTGATTCTCCTGTGTCAGCCTCCCAAGTACTGGGATTATAGGCATGTGCCTGTATTTACGCATGGCAGAATACACTTATTTTTTCTGTGTGTGTGGTCCTGGGGATTGAACCCAGGGCCTTGTGCATGCTGGGCAAATGCCCTGTCACTGAGCTTTACCCCCTCAGCCCTGGAATATACTAATTTTGATGGCCTCGGATGAGACTTTCCTGATGGGTTTTCTTGGTGTAGAAGTGGTCTTTTTGCTGTGCTCTTTCTATAAAAATTAAGACCCGCCGGGCATGGTGGCACACCCTTGTAATCCCAGTACTTGGGAGGCTGAGACAGGAGGATCTCAGGTTTGAGGCCAGCCTCAGCTACTTCGGTTCTCCGCAACCTAGTGAGACCCTGTTTCAAAATAAAGAATAAAAAATATGGCTGGAGGTATAGCTCAGAGGTAGAATGCCCCTGGGTTCAATCTCTAGTACTGCAAAAAAAATAAAAAAGTTAAGACCCTCTTTCACCCATTAGCCCATTCCTGTAATTGAACTTGTTTTTACTGCTTTCCCCCATAATTTTATTTTCTTTTATCATCAGCTGAGATATGGGGAGCCTACTCTCCGGCGGGCTGTACCTTTAGCACTGGCCCTAATCTCTGTTTCAAATCCACGACTCAACATCCTGGATACTCTAAGTAAATTTTCTCATGATGCTGATCCAGAAGTTTCCTATAACTCCATCTTTGCTATGGGTATGGTGGGCAGTGGTGAGTATCAGGCAGAAAAAGATGTTAAGCAGAGTGGAGGGGAAGGTTTGTGGTCCTTTTGCCTCTGTAATGCTTAACATTTCCAGGTACCAATAATGCCCGTCTGGCTGCGATGCTGCGCCAGTTAGCCCAGTATCATGCCAAGGACCCCAACAATCTCTTCATGGTGCGCTTGGCACAGGTAATAAAAAGATAGGACTCTTCTCCTTATAGTGTGCCAAGGGACATATCCATAGTGATGGAAAGGGGACATGGAGTCTTGGCTTGGGAGGGAAGATGTGTGCAAGTTGTGGGATTTCTGTTTGGCCGGGTTAGATGATGTCTCCAGGTATGACTCCCAACCTCTATTTCCCTCTGTTTTTATTTTTGCAGGGCCTGACACATTTAGGGAAGGGCACACTTACCCTCTGTCCTTACCACAGTGACCGGCAGCTTATGAGTCAAGTGGCTGTGGCTGGGCTGCTCACTGTGCTTGTCTCTTTCCTGGATGTTCGCAACAGTGAGTACCTGTCAGAAATATTATATTGTAGCCGGGTATGGTGGTGCACGCTTGTAATCCCAGTACTTTGGGAGGCGGAGACCAGAGGATCCAGGTTCGCGGCCAGCCTCAGCTCTCTCGCTCTCTCTTTCCCTGTCTCTCTCTCTCTCTCTCTCTCTACTTAGTGAGGCTCTCCGCAACTTCGTGAGACGCGGTTTCAAAATAAAGTATAAAAAATAGGGCGGGGGGTGTAGCGCGGAGGTAGAATGCCCCTGGCTTCAATCCCCGGTACCGCAAAAAAATAAATAAATAAATAAATAAAATAGTGCTGGGGATGTAGCTCAGAGGTAGAATGCACCTGGGTTCAATTCCCAGTACCACACGCACGCACGCACGCACGCACCCCCCCACCCACACCCCTGAGTTAGCTCTATATTGTACTAGGTTCTTTGGGCCTGTAATGGGCCTCATGAGACTCTCATCTTCTACACTTTTGATCTGGCCTAAAGAGGTTTGAGGATGACGAGCTCAGCGTCTGCTCCTAAGTGATTGGGAAAAGTGGTTTCCAAAGCTGAGGGCTGTGGGTAAAGCGAGGTGGGGTCGGCTTGGTTTAATAGGAACGTATACCAGGAGAGGAGTGTGGGTTCAGCTGATGACTGGGCTTGCAGGACTGGGCTGGGGTGGATTCCCAAGGTTCAGGCCAGGCTTGCCCTGTTGTCTGTAACAGTTTGTCCTGTGTGCTTCCCTCAGTCATTTTAGGCAAATCACACTATGTATTGTATGGGCTGGTGGCTGCCATGCAGCCCCGAATGCTGGTTACCTTTGATGAGGAGCTGCGGCCATTGCCAGTGTCTGTCCGTGTGGGCCAGGTGAGGGGTTGGGTAGAGAGGAGGGCTTGGGATGTACTCTGGAACATGACGAATGCACATATAATGTTGTAGCCCTGAAACTGGTGTGGCAGTGGGGTGCTACTTGTCTCCCACCTGTAGTCCTTCATTTTAGTTTTCTTATCCCACAGGCAGTGGATGTGGTGGGCCAGGCTGGCAAGCCTAAGACCATCACAGGGTTCCAGACACACACCACCCCAGTGTTGTTGGCCCATGGGGAACGGGCTGAATTGGCCACTGAGGAGTTTCTTCCTGTTACCCCCATTCTGGAAGGTTTTGTTATCCTTCGGAAGAACCCCAACTATGACCTCTGAATGGCTACCAGGGGTGGACACTGCTCCAGACCATTGGGGGAATTGTTGCCTCCTGTTCTTTTGTTACTGAGTGAGATAACTTTGTTCAATAAAGACCTTTATCCCCAAGGTGTGTCTCTCTGTTTTCTGGGGTATCATGGCCCAGGGCTAGCTAGTGTGTGAAGTGAATGTGAGAGGGCATTGTTTGGAGCAACCCTGAGCCTGGGCTTGCAGGGATGCTGCCCTGAATGGAAGGAACTACTAAGCTCTTTTCCCTTCTTCCCCTCCCTTTTTTTATTTTTTTATTTTTTGGCACTGGGGATTGAACCCAGGGACTTTCTACCTCCAAACTACACCCCCAGCCCTATTTTATTTTTATTTTGAAACAGGGTCTTGCTAGATTGCTGTGAGTCTCACTACTTGCTGAGGCTGTCCTCGAACCTGCGATCCTGTCTCAGCCTCTCATGTACTGGGATTAAAGGCATGTGCCACTACGCCTGGTCACTTCCAAGCCCCCCCCCCTTTTTTTTTTGGTACTGGGGAGTGTACTCAGGAGCATTCTACTTTTTTTTTTTTTTTTTTTTTGCGGTACTGGGGATTGAACCCAGGGGCATTCTACCTCCAAGCTCCACCCCCAGCCCTATTTTTTATTCTTTATTTTGAAACAGGGTCTCACTAAGTTGCGGAGGGCCTCACTAAGCAACTGAGGCTGGCCGTGAACCCAGATCCTCCAGTCTAAGCCTCCCAAGTACTGGGATTACAAGCGTGTGCCACCACGCCTGGCTTAGGAATATTCTACTGAGCTACACCCCCAGCCCTATTTTATATTTTAATTATTTTTTATGGTACTGGGGATTGAACCCAGGGGCATTTTACCTCTGAGCTACACCCCCAGCCTTATTTTTATTCTTTATATTGAAACTGGGTCTCACTGAATTGTTGTGGAGGGCCTCACTAAGTAGCTGAGGCTGGCTGTGAACCTGTGATCCTCCTGTCTCAGTCTCCCAAGTACTGAGATGACAAGCGTGAGCCACCATGTCTGGCTTATATTTTATTTTATTTTTTTTTGTGGTACTGGGGATTGAACCCAGGGGCATTCTACCTCTGAGCTACACCCCCAGCCCTATTTTTTAATTCTTTATTTTGAAACAGGGTCTCACTAAATTGCGGAGGGCCTCACTAAGTAGCTGAGGCTGGCCGTGAACCCGGATCCTCCGGTCTCAGCCTCCCAAGTACTGGGATTATAAGTGTGTACCACCACGCCTGGCTATATTTTATTTTGAAACAGTCTCGCCGGGTGTGGTGGCGCACGCTTGTAATCCCAGTACTTGGGAGGCTGAGACCGGAGGATCCGGGTTTGCGGCCAGCCTCAGCTACTTAGGCCCTCCGCAACTTCGTGAGACCCGGTTTCAAAATAAAAAGGATAAAAAATAGGGCGGGGGGTGTAGCTTGGAGGTAGAACGTCCCTGGGTTCAATCCCCGGTAACGCAAAAAAAAAAAAAAAAAAGAAATGGTCTCACTAGGTTGCGGAGAGCCTCATTAAATTGTTGAGGCTGGCTTGGAACCTGTGATCCTCCTGTCTCAGCCTCCCAAGTACTGGGATTACAAGCATGTGCTACCATACCCTGCTGTTTTTTGTTTGGAAACAGTGTCTCACTAGGTTGCTGCCAGTCTGGCTATGTTCCTGAGAATATCCTTGGACCTGTGATACTCCTGTCTCAGCCTCCCAAGTACTGGCTACCTTACCCTACCCTTCCTTTTTTTTTTTTTTTTTTTTTTTTGTGGTACAAGGGATTGAACCCGGGGGCATTCTACCTCTGGGTTATACCCCCAGGCCTATTTTATTTTTTTACTTTTGTGTGTGTGTATGTGTGTGGTACTGGGAATTGAACCCAGAGGCATTCTACCTTTGAGCTGTACCCCCAGCCCAATTTTATTTCTTTCTCTTTTTTTTTTTTTTTGTGGTACCGGCGATTGAACCCAGGGGCATTCTACCTCTGAGCTCCACCCCCAACCCTATTTTTTATTCTTTATTTGGAAACAGGTTCTCACTATGTTGCGGAGGGCCTCACTAAGTAGCTGAGGCTATCCTTGAACCTGTGATCCTTCTGTCTCAGCCTCCCAAGTACTGGGATTACAGGCGTGTGCCACCACACCCAGCTCTTATTTTTTACTTTGAAACAGGGTTTCACTAAGTTGTGTAGGGCCTCGCTAAATTGCTGAGGCTGGTAGCAAACCTGTGATCCTCTTGTCTCAGCCTCCCACGTACTGGGATTACAAGTGTGTACCACCACACCTGGCTTGCCCTACCCTTTCTAACTTGACTTTTGCCCTGCTGAGAGGGACATCTTTACTCCCTGTGACCCACTCTCTGTCTCTTCTTGGGAAGCTGCTATTTGAGAGATTTGATCACATTAACATGTATTTCTGGGCTGTCCTTGTAGAAGCTGGATAGATAGCTTGACCCTGACCTTCCTCTTAACTTAGTGTAGCAATGGGAAAGAGGAGTGGCTTTTCTGGAATGTAATCACTCCATCTGCAGTGCTCCTTCCTGGCAGGGCTGGTATACGTATAGCTACACTGCTGCTTATGGCCTGAAACCCTGGGGATGCAGTTGGGGGCGGGGGTGAATATATGGCGCTGTCTGATAATAACTAGCATTTATCCAACACTGAGTTTAACCTCCAAACACTGGCTGGCACTGAGTAGGTCTGTAAATGTTGAAAGAATAACTGTTTTTCATGTTTTTTTCTTTTTGGGCGGTACTGGGGGTTGAACCCAGGGGCATTCTACCTCCGAGTTACACTCTCATCCCTATCTTTTATTCTTTATTTTGAAACAGGGTCTAAGTTGCAGAGGGCCTCACTAAGGCTGGTCACGAACCCCGGATCCTCCGGTCTCAGCCTCCCAAGTACTGGGATTACAAGCGTGCGCCACCACGCCCAGCTGTTTTTCATGTTTTTGAGACTCCACAACAACTTTTTTTTTGCGGTACTGGGGATTGAACCCAGGGGCTTCTACCTCCAAGCTACACCCCCAGCCCTATTTTTTATTCTTTATTTTGAAACAGGGTCTCACTAAGTTGTGGTGGGCCTCACTAAGTAGCTGAGGCTGGCCACGAACCTGCGATCCTCCTATCTCAGCCTCCCAAGTCCTGGGATTACAAGCGTGTACCACATCTGGCTTTCACAACAACTTTTTTTTTTTGTGGTACCAGGGAATGAACCCAGGGGCATTCTACCTCCGAGCTACACCCCCGGCCCTA
>PVJS01038582.1:0-19329 GCA_004027185.1 Glis glis
CAGTTTGCAGCAATGTAGTCCCAGGTTCTGACTGCATGTGGAGGGTCAGAGGAACCAGTAGCTGGTCGAACGGTCTAAGAGCTGGAGTCTTAGGATTGGAGCAACCACTAATTCAGTCCCAGTCCAAGACGTGAAGATCAGAAAGCTTCTTCGGAGAAACGATGGTGGAGTTTCAGTTCCAAGAGCAGGAGGCCGAGAAAATCAAGCTCTTCGGAGAAAGGCGGAGCCGGCGGCTGACGATCTCAGGCGAGAGCAGATGCGCTTTCCTCGGAAGGAGTCTCACACACTCTACGCGGCTTCTCCCTTTTTATCTAAGTCCGCACCTATCAGCATTCTGCTGCCTACATTCAGGGCAGGGCTTTCTCTTTAATCTGCTGTTACACACCCAAAATCACATAATCTTGGGTGTGTCATGATCAGGTCAAGTTGACAACTTAGATTAACTATCACAGCCGCTTTCTCATATGAGAGAAAGAGAGCAAATGAGACAGAGAGCGAGAGACAGAGCTAGCACTCTGGTGTCTACTCTTCTAAGGGCACTAATCTCATCATGAGGGCCCCACCTTCTAAACCTCATCCAAGCCTAATTAGCTCTCAAAGGCCCCATCTCTTAATATAAGCATCCCATTTGGGGATTAGGGCCTCAGTGTATGAATGGGGAGGCGCAATTCAGTACATGGCAAGGGTCCTGAATGACCCACATTGGATTATGACTTAGACACGTTTATAGTGTATAGAACACCGAGCTTTGAGGGCCACTTGTTACATCAAACAGTGTTATTTACCTTCATTGATGTATCAATCCGATCCCAGCCCCTATTCCCTTACTTCAGTGAATAAAGCCAAGCCCATCAGGCCAACTGCAAATATATGAAAGACATAAAGTATGAGGTTTTATTGTACCTACTGTTACCCTCTCCTCTGATCTGCTCCCCACCCAGAATCCCAAGTCACCCTTTACAGTGCAAATATAAGTCTATCACTGCTGCATTGGTGATGTTTTCCTTCCAGTCTAGTGGCTGGGGACATCCCAGCCAAGATAAAGGAAAGAATATTGTACCTTCACTTCTGGTCACTAAGCAAGTCAGAGCCCCAGCAGGCCCATTAGAGTTTTGGAGACAGCTCACACCGTCCTTGAGGACACTGCTTCTCACTTACTCAGAAAGCTATTGGTTTGGAATTAGGCCCAGAGCAGAATCGAGCTTTGAGTAGGCTCCAGCTGCAGTACAAGTGGCCCTGCAATTTGGGCCATGTGACATGGCAGATCCCATGGCACTGAAGTACCCATGGTAGAAAATGACATTGTGGGGAATCTCTGGCAACCCCCACTATGCTGAGCTAAAGCTTTTGACAGACTTCTTGGCACTGGCTCGTGGTTCAAATGGTCAGTCAAGAGCCTTGAAGGAGCAAGACTGGAGGATCAGAGGTCTTGATGGGTAGGTTTGTAGGAGAGGCACAAAGCGCGTGGATCTTCATGGCCCAGGTCAATGCCCACCACAGGACATCCACCAGAAGAAAGCACTAGGTACCTGGGTGGACAGGGTGACTTGCCCAGTGGAGGGCAGCCGGCTGTGTGCTCAGTGTCACTGCTGGCGCAGGGAGTCTTTGAAGAGGGTGACTCTGGTGGCAGAGATAGAGACCCAATAACACAGACTCTTTCCCACCAAGACTGGCCTAGCTACTGCTGCTGATAAACCGTTGACCTGTCTTGACACTAACTCTTCAGTATCTTGCCAGCCAGCCCACTGGAGGCCAGCTGATTGCACTGAGACCCTTCTACCTTGGAGGGAGCAATGGTTTGCCCCTCCTGGGATTCATGCAATCCTGAGTGGGTTTGTGTACCTTTTCCCAGCCACAATCCCTTGGCCAGCACCACTCCTGAAGACTCACAGAGCACCTGATTTTTTTTCTTAGGACAAGGGACTCCTATTCTATAGTGAAGGAAGTTTACCATGGACAGGCTATTCCACGTCTCATAGAAGTTGCCTGTTCAGTAGAAGACTGAAATGCCCCTTTAAAGACACAAGCAGAGCCGGGCGTGGTGGCGCACGCTTGTAATCCCAGTACTTTGGGAGGCGGAGACCGGAGGATCCGGGTTCGTGGCCAGCCTCAGCTCTCTCACTGTCTGTCTGTCTGTCTGTCTCTCTCTCTCTCTCTCTCTCTCTCTCTACTTAGTGAGGCCCTCTGCAACTTCGTGAGACCTGGTTTCAAAATAAAGTACAAAAAATAGGGCCGGGGGCGTAGCGCGGAGGTAGAACGCCCCTGGGTTCAATCCCCGGTACCGCAAAAAAAAAAAAAAAAAAAGACACAAGCAGGTTAGAGTGATGTCCATAAGCATCAAAGGGCAGAAGTGCCCCTCCACCATCACTCCATAATGAAGTCAGAGAGGAGGATTATGGAAGGCTTCTCAGTGTTCCCATGCCCAGGTGTTTTAGTTTGTTTTGTGTCAAACACTGGGGATCAAACCCAGGGCCTTGCACGTGCTAGGCAAGGGCTCTACACCCAGCTACACCCCCAGCCCCCACACCTGGTTTTAACTGTGAAGAGTCCATTGTAGCCACCCAACCTACTTCCGGCATGCAAACCAAGAGACTCAGAGTCCTCAGGGATGAAATCTGGGTTAAAGCATCAAACGAGCAAAACTGATGAGCAAAACAAGCACATGAAAAGATGCTCGGCACCATCGTCATTAGAGAAATGCAGATCAAAGCCACAGTGACTTAGGGCTTCATACTCACCACAATGGCCATAACCAAAAAGAAGGACAAGTATCGGTAAGGATGGGAAGCAAGGAATGGAAAATGGTAGAGCCACTTTGGGGAAGAGTTTGGCAGTTTCTCAAAAAGCTAAACTTGGTTACCAGACAAGTGTGGAGGCACATGCCTGTATCCCAGTAGATGAGACAGGGGGATTTCAGGTTCCAGGCCAACCTCAGCAACACAACGAGGCCCTCAGCAACTCAGTGAGACCCAGTTTCAAAATAAAAATAAAGCCAAGTATGGTGGCATACGCTTGTAATCCCAGTACGTGGGAGGCAGAGACAGGAGGATCGCAGGTTCAAGGAAAGCCTCAGCAAGTAGTGAGACTCATCAACCTAGTGAGACCCCTGTTTCAAAATAAAAAATAAAATAGAGCTGAGGGTGTAGCTCAGAGGTAGAATGCCCCTAGGCTCAATCCTCAGTATCAAAAAAGTAAAAATAAAAATTTAGAGTTACCATATGACCCAGAAATTCCAGTCCTAGCGATATACCCACAATGTCTATCTTGAATGCACAAATGAAGCAGCATATCTATTCAGCAGGACAATTCCGCCGTAGAAAGGAACGAAGTGCTGATCTATGCTACGACCCAGATCAACCTAGAGGACACTGTGCTAAGTGAAAGATGCCAAGCATAAAAGACCACACATTATAGGATCCCTCGTATCTGAAATGTCCAGAATAAGGAAAGCCACAGAGACAGAAAGGAAGTTAGTGGCTGCCAGGGGGTGAGTGTTGGGGTGGGGGAAGGACTGGAGAGTGACTGCCAATGAGTACAGGATGATGAGAATGTTCTGGAATTGGTGGTGATGGATGTGCAACTTTGCGAACACACTAGAAACCACTGAATTGCATGCCTAAAGGGGTGACTCTTATGGTTTATGAAATATGCCTCAATGAAAAGGAATTTTCTAACTGGGCGTGGTGGCACATGCCTGTAATCTCAGTACTTGGGAGGTTGAGACAGGAGGATCCCAGGTTCAAGGCCAGCCTCAGCAACTTAGCGAGATGCTCAGCAACTTTGTGGGGCCCTGCTTCAAAATTAAAATACATAAATAAATAAGGTAGGAGCTGGGCGTGGTGGTGCACGCTTGTAATCCCAGTACTTTGGGAGGTGGAGACCGGAGGATCTGGGTTCGCGGCCAGCCTCAGCTCTCTCTCTCTCTCTCTCCCTGTCTCTCTCTCTCTCTCTCTCTCTCTCTCTCTCTCTCTCTCCTTAGTGAGGCCCTCCACAACTTCGTGAGACCCGGTTTCAAAATAAAGTATAAAAAATAGGGCTGGGGGCGTAGAGTGGAGGTAGAGTGTTCAATCCCCGGTACCGCAAAAAAAAAAATAAATAAATAAATAAATAAATAAATAAATAAGGTAGGGCTGGGGTGTAGCTCAGAAATAGAACATCCCTGAATTGAATCCCTAGTACCACAACAACAACAAAAAAAGAAGATAAACGACAACCTCAGAGCCAACTGACGCAGCAGGCAGAGTGTAGCTTAGCCCACTAACCCTCTTTATTCTTTTCTTTTTTGGGTGGTACTGAAGGTTGAATTCAGGGGCATACTACCTCCGAGCTACACCCCTAGCCTGATTTTATTTTATTTTTTATTTTGAAACAAGGTCTCACTAAGTTGCAGAGGGCCTCACAAGGTTGCTGAGGCTGGCTGTGAACCTGTGATCCTCTTTTTTTTTTTTTAATGTGGTACTGCGGACTGAACCCAGAGGCATTCTTCCTCTGAACTGCACCCCTGGCCCCAATTTACATTTTATTTTGAAACAGGGTCTCACTATATTGCTGAGGCTGACCTTAAACCTGTAATCCTCTTGTCTCAGCCTCCCAAGTACTAGGATTACAAGAGTGAGCCTCCATGCCCGGCCTAACCCTCTTTGTTGGCAATTCTTTTTCTTTTTTTCTTTTTTTCTTTCTTAAGAAATTCCAATAATGGAGCCAGGTGTGACTCCATTAATATAAAAAAACATTTATTTTATAGTTATATTGTATTTTATTTTTATATTTATTTTACATTTACAAATATTTATCTTATAAAAATAAAATAAAATTCCCCTGGGTTCAATCCCCAGTACTGCCAAAAAAAAAATGTGCAAAATACTTGAGTAGACATTTTGCTAAAGAATATATACAAATGGGCCGGGCGTGGTGGCGCACGCTTGTAATCCCAGTACTTTGCGAGGCGGAGACCGGAGGATCCAGGTTCACCGCCAGCCTCAGCTCTCTCTCTCTCTCTCCCTGTCTCTCTCTCTCTGTTTACCTAGTGAGGCCCTCCACAACTTCGTGAGACCCGGTTTCAAAATAAAGTATAAAAAAATAGGGCCGGGGGTGTAGCGCGGAGGCAGAACGCCCCTGGGTTCAATCCCCGGTACTGCAAAAAAAAAAAAAAAGAATATATACAAATGGCCAATAAGTTTTTTTTTCTTTTTTTTTTTTTTGCAGTATCGGGGATTGAACCCAGGGATGTTCTACCTCCGAGTTACACCCCCGGCCCTATTTTTTTATGCTTTATTTTGAAACCGGGTCTCACGAAGTTGCAGAGGGCCTCACTAAGTAGCTGAGGCTGGCCGCGAACCCGGATCCTCCAGTCTCTGCCACCCAAGTACTGGGATTACAAGCGTGCGCCACCACACCTGGCCACCAATAAGTATTTTTAAAAGATCCTTGACACCACTAGTCATTAGGGAACTGTAAATCAAAACTACTATGAGATACCACTTCACACCACTTTCCATATTGTAGGATGGCTATAATAAAATGAACAGAACAGAAAATCAGTGTTGGCAAGGATGTAGAGAAATAGGAATGCTCATAAATTGATAATGAGAATATAAAACAGTACAGCCACCGTAGAAAATAGTCTGGCTATTTCTCAAAAAGTTGTATAGAGCCAAGCAGAGAGTATTTGGCATGGCTCAGCTTTCTTGTCTCCCAAAGCTGTTCCAGGCTGAAGAGGATGGACCCCAGGTTGTGGATAATATCTCACTGCTCCAAGCACCATGCTAATTATCCTTTACACTGTCCCATAGGGTAGATACTAGACACATAAGGCTATTTAGATGTAAATTAATTAAAATTAAATAAGATTTAAAATTCCATACCTCAATCACATTAGCTACATTTTTGGGAGGGAATATACTGGGAATTGAACCCAGGGGCATTCTACCTGTAAGCTCTACCCCCCCCAGTCCTTTTTATTTTGAAACAGGGTCTCACAAAGTTGCTGAGGGTCTCACTAAGTTGCTGAGGCTGGCCTCAAACCTACAATTCTCCTCTCTCAGCCTCCCAAGTACTGAGATTACAAGCATGTGCCACCACGCCCGGCTCACACTAGCTACATTTCAATTGCTCAACAGCCACATGCAGCTAGTGGCTACTGTACTGAAGAGTACAAATATGGAATGTGCCCATAATTATAGAAAGCGCTATTGGACAATCTTGTTCTGGCCTCAAATATGGGCGAGGAAGTGTTCCTGCAACAGAGACAAAAAGAATCTTCTATGAGGATGTCTTCCTTTGGGTACATTGTTAGTTGATAGTAGTTTTTTTGTTTTGTTTTGTGTGTGTGTGTGTGTGTGTGTGTGTGTGTGTGTGTATGGGGATTGGACCCAGGGGCGTTCTACCGCTGAGCTACACCCCCACCCTACATTTATTTATTTATTTATTTATTTATTTATTTATTTATCTATTGTGGTACTAGGGATTAATCCCAGGGTCATTCTACCTCTGAGCTATACCCCCAGCCCTGTTTTATTTTTTTTTTATTTTGAAAAAGGGTCTCACTAAGTTGCCAAGGACCTCACTAATTTGCTGAGTCTGGCCACGAACCTGCGATCCTCCCGTCTCAGCCTTCCAAGTACTGGTAGTACACGCATGTGCCGTCATGCCCAGTGATAGTACTTCTATCCTTAGCTCACCCCAGGGTCCTACCGGTCCTCCTGAGAACCCCTTTACTTCCCCACCTGCTGGTGGATGGATGCAGCTGGAAGTTTGGAAAGTAGTAATAATTAAAACAGAAGTTAATATCTTTTTTTCCTGTATGCTGTATATCCCCATTAGAACAATGCCTAGTGCCTAATACACCCTCAATAATCATGTGCTGAATGGATGATTAATAATAATGGGTAACATTTCTCAAGTGCATAGTGTATGCACCAAGCTATATTTGTTTTCTGCTGCTATAACAAAACTCCCAATGCTGGATAATGTATAACAGAAAGAGGTTTATTTAAAGCCAGACATGGTGGTGCATGCTTGTAATTCCAGTACTTGGGAGGCTGAGACAGGAGGATCACAGGTTCACTGCCAGCCTCAGCTACTTAGTGAGGCCCTTCACAACTTAGTAAGACCCGTTTCCAAATAAAGAATAAAAAATAGGGCTGAGGATGTGGTTCAGAGGCAGAATGCCCCTGGGTTCAATCCTTAGTACCGCAAAAAAAAAAAAAAGGAGGTTTATTTAGCTCACAGTCTTGGAGATTTGAGAGCATGGTACAGGCATCTGCTTAGTAGATGGCATCACAACAGCAGGGGTACATGCAGAAGAGGTCACATGGTGAGACAAAAAGCTCATAGCTCGGAGGTAGAATGCCCCTGGGTTCAATCCCCAGTACTGCCAAAAAAAAAAAAAAAAAAAAGCCAGAGACCAGGAGGGGTCAGGCTTAAAATCTTATAACAGCCCTCCCAAAAGAATAATGAGAGTCCCACGGGAACTACATTAAACCTCCCAAGGATAATGACCCATCTCTCTTTTTTTTTTTTTTTTGCGGTACTGGGGATTGAACCCGGGGCATTCTGTCTCTGAGCCACACCCTCAGCCCTATTTTTTATTCTTTATGTTTGAAACAGGGTCTCACTAAGTTGCAGAGGGTCCTCACTAAGTAGCTGAGGCTGGCCTTGAAACTGCGATCCTCCTGTCTCAGCCTCCCAAGTACTGGGATGACAAGCATGCGCCACCATGCCCGGCTTATAATGACCCATCTCAAAGGTGCCACCACGTCCCCACATCACCCCACTGAGGACAAGCTTCCAACAAATGAACCCTTGAACGTGTCCCAAGAGAACACAAGCACATTGCCAACTCCACTCAGCAACGCCAATGGGCTAGAATCACTCTTCTTCTTCAGCTGAAGACGCTGAGACCTCAGAGGTTAAGAAACGCTCTCGTTTCTAAGTAGAGGAGGCAGAGGTCGGATTCAGGAGTCCTACTCCAGGAGCAGAGGCCTTAACCAGGGCAGTGTACATGACGTAAGGAGGAATATTTCAAGTGGAGGAGCAAAAGGTGAGCCTCTGTAAGCTCCCCCTGGAAGTCTGGTTTTTTTTTTTTTGGTTTTGTTTTGTTCTGTTTTTGCTTTTGCTTTGGTACTGGGGATTGAACCCAGGGGCATTCTACCTCTGAGCTACACCCCCAGACCTTTTTATTTTTTTATTTTGAAACAGGGTCTCACTAAGTTGATGAGACTGTTCTCGAACCTGTGATCCTCCTGTCTCAGCCTCCCAAGTACTAGGATTACAGGTGTGCACCACTGCACCCGGTTGAAGTTTAGTTTTTTTTTTTTTGTTTTGGTTTGTTTTGGTTTTGGTTTTTGGCAGCACCGGGGATCGAACCCAGGGGAATTCTACCTCCGGGCTATACTCCCAGCCCTATTTTTTATTCTTTATTTTGAAACAGGGTCTCACTAAGTTGCGGAGGGCCTCACTAAGTATCTGAGGCTGGTCGCGAACCCGGATCCTCCGGTCTCAGCCTCCCAAGTACTGGGATAACAAGCGTGTGCCAAGCACACCTGGCTTAAAGTTCAGTTTTTTAATGGCCCCATGGAATTCATCAGGATGTAGGTGTCTGGGGGCACAGAAAGAAGTCTCAGAGGGAGACTGCTTTGAAGCTATGCAGGTCCTGGCAGGCACAGAGGCCCATAATATTCTCATTTGCAGGGGGGGGGGGATGGGCAGCATCTCAGCAGGGAGGGGAGCCCTGGTAAGCCAGCCCTAATTGCCTGGAGAGGGTTTTGTGGCAGTGTAAGGAAAGGGTTGATTAACGCGAGGACTGGGCTGGTGCAGACCTATCTGGAATGACTGCCAGTGCGTGGGTTCTCACGGTGCATCCCTTAAGAGATGAAGAGTTGGGACACTTGTGGAGTGCTATGACAGTCTCTTCTACTGTGTGGGAATGCACCTGTGTTGGAGGTCCTCTGAGTCTGCATCAAGTCTTAGGCACACCTTGAGTAATATGGCATAAAAGACTGGTGGCAAATCAAGGCTGAGTCTCCTCTGCACCAAGGCGGCTGGTGCTCACCTAGGCTCTTGTCAGATACATGTGGATGAGGGGAAAAGAGAAGGTATCTAATTAGTAATCAGGGAAATGGAAGTCAAGTCTACTCGGAGATACCATCCAGCTCCAATTCAAACAGCAGACATCAAGAATACAAACAAGAGCTGGGCGTGGTGGCATATGCCTGTAATCCCCGTACTGGGGAGGCTAAGACAGGAGGATCTCAGGTTTACGGCTGGCCTCAGCAAATTAGCGAGACTCTCAGGAACTTAGTGAGACCCTGTTTCAAAATAAAAAATAAGGCTGGGTATGGTGGCGCATGCATGTAACCCCAGTACTTGGGAGGCTGAGACAGGAGGATCGTGGGTTCGCAGCCAGCCTCAGCTACTTAGTGAGGCCCTCTGCAACTTGGTGAGACCCTATTTCAAAAAATAAACAATAAAAAATAGGGCTGGGGGTGTAGCTCAGATGTAGAATGCCCCTGGGTTCAATCCCCAGTACTGCAAAACAATTAAAATTTAAAAATATTAAAAATAAAGCTGGGTGTGGTGGCTCACGCTTGTAATGCCAGTACTTGGGAGGCTGAGACAAGAGGATCACAGGTTTAAAGCCAGCCTCAGCAACTCAGTGAGGCTCTCAACAACTTAGTGAGACCCTGTTTCCAAATAAAAAAAATAAAATAGGTCTGGGGGTGTGGCCCGGAGGTAGAAGGCCCCCGGGTTCTATCCCAGTACCATAAAAATAAATAAATAAATAAATAAATAAATAAATAAATAAATAAATAGAATAGGGCTGGGCCGGGCGTGATGGCACACGCTTGTAATCCTAGTACTTGGGAGGCAGAGACCGGAGGATCCAGGTTCGCGGCCAGCCTCAGCTACTTAGTGAGGCCCTCTGCAACTTCGTGAGACCCAGTTTCAAAATAAAGGATAAAAAATAAGGCCGGGCGTGGTGGCGCACGCTTATAATCCCAGTACTTTGGGAGGCGGAGACCGGAGGATCCGGGTTCACGGCCAGCCTCAGCTCGCTCGCTGTCTCTCTCTCTCTCTCTCTCTCTCTCTCTCTTCTTGTCTCTCTCTCTCTCTACTTAGTGAGGCCTCCGCAACTTCGTGAGACCCGGTTTCAAAATAAAGTATAAAAAATAGGGCCGGGGGTGTAGCACGGAGGTAGAACGCCTCTGGGTTCAATCCCTGGTACCACACACAAAAAAAATAGGGCCGGGGGTGTAGCTCGGAGGTAGAACACCCCTGGGTTCCATCCTTGGTACCGCAAAAAATAAAATAAAATAAAATAAAACAAATAAAAATAAAATAAAGTAAAATAGGGCCTGGAGTGTGGCTCAGAGGTAGAATGCCCCTGAATTCAATTCCCAGTAACCCTCCCCCCACACACACACCAAAAAAATTTAATAAATAAGAATAATAATAAATGCTGGTGAGGATGTGGGGAAATAGGAACTCTTATACACTGTTGGGATTGTAAATTAGTACAACCACTATGGAGATCAGTCTGGAGGTTCTCAAAAGACTAAGAATGGAACCACCATATGACCCAGCTATACCACTCCTCAGTATCTTTCCAAAAGAATTAAAGTCAGGCCAGGCATGGTGGCACATGCTTGTAATCCCAGTACTTGGGAGTCAGAGACCGGAGGATCCGGGTTCGCGGCCAGCCTCAGCTACTTAGTGAGGCCCTCCGCAACTTCGTGAGACCCGGTTTCAAAATAAAGGATAAAAAATAGGGCTGGGGGTGTAGTCCCCGGTACCGCAAAAAAAAAAAAAAAAGAATTAAAGTCAGACTACTGTAGAGATACATGCATACCCATGCTTATAGCAGCACAATTCATAATAGCCAAATTATAGAACCAACCTAGGTGTCTGTCAACAGATGAATGAATGGATAAAGAAAATGTGGTACAGACACACAATGGAATTTTTTTTTTTTTTTGCGGTACCAGGGATTGAACGCAGGGGCGTTCTACCTCCAAGCTATAACCCCAGCCCTATTTTTTTATCTTTATTTTGAAACCGGGTCTCACGAAGTTGCGGAGGGCCTCACTAAGTAGCTGAGGCTGGCTGCGAACCCGATCCTCCGATCTCCGCCTCCCAAAGTAGTGGGATTACAAGCGTGCGCCACAATGCCCAGTGTCACACAATGGAATTTTACTCAGCCATAAGGAAGAACAAAATTCGTCATTTGCAGGAAAATGGATGGAACTAGAGAATTCTATGCTAAGTGAGATAAGCCCATCTCAGAAAGTCAAGGGTCGTATGTTTTCTCTCATACATGGAAGCTAGAACAAAAATAGGAAACAAAAAGGACTTCAGTTGCTGGGCATGGTGGTGCTCGCTTATAATCCCAGTACTTGGGAGGCTGAGACCAGAGGATCCGGGTTCGCGGCCAGCCTCAGCTACTTAGTGAGACCCTCTGCAACTTAGTGAGACCCTGTTTCAAAATAAAGAATACATAAGACGGCTGGGGGTGGAACTCAGAGGAAAAATGCCCCTGGGTTCAATCCCCAGTACCGCAAAAAAATAAAAAGGACTTCAGTCAAATGAAGAGAGAGACCAGTAAAATAGTGGAAGGAGATAGGAGGAGAGGGGTAGAAGAGGAAAGCGAGGCTTGAGGAAGGGAACAGTTCAAATAATGTTATGTGTGTACTTGCAGGTGTCACTGCCAGTCTCACTAACATGTATGAGGAGGGGGAGGAGCAGGGGGAGCACGGTGGATCCAAAGGGAAATACACCAGGTGCTGTGTGCATGTATTAATGTGTCGCTGTGAATCTCACTATGATGCATTATTACAATGCACCAATAAAAGTATAAGAAAAAGAGGTGTCTACATGAGTACTGCTCATCCTCCTAAGGAAATAAAGAAGCTGTGGACACTAGATTCCTGCTTGCTATCCCTCTACAACATCGCTGTTCAACTGGGGGCTATTTTGCACCCCCACACACACACCAGGCTGGGGATGCAGCTCAGAAGGAGAGTGCTTGCCTGGCATGCATGAGGCCCTGGGTTCCATCCCTAGCACCACCAAAAAAAAAAAAAAAAAAAAAAAAAAAAAATTGCCTCCCCGGGACCACTAGGCAATGCCTTTTTTTTTGTTTTGTTTTGTTTTGTTTTGTTTTGTTTTGTTTTGTTTTGCGGTACCAGGGATTGAACGCAGGGGCGGTCTACCTCCGCGCTACGCCCCCGGTCCTATTTTTTATACTTTATTTTGAGACCAGGTCTCATGAAGTTGCGGAGGGCCTCACTAAGTACAGACAGAGAGAGACAGGGAGAGAGAGAGAGAGAGAGAGAGAGAGAGAGAGAGAGAGACAGGGAGAGAGAGTGCACGCGCATGTGCCTGCGCGAGCTGAGGCTGCCCGCGAACCCGATCCTCCAGTCTCCGCCTCCCAAAGTACTGGGATTACAAGCGTGCGCCACCACGCCCGGCGCCAGGCAATGTCTAGAGTCATTTTGGGTTGTCATAACCAGGCAAAGAGATGCTACTGGAATTTAGTGGGTAGAGTGGGGATGTGGCAGATCCCCCAACAAAAGATTATATAGCCTAAAGAGATTGAGAAGCTGTATGAGATTAAAGCCTGTTGAGCCGAATATGGTGGTACACTTTTGTAATCCCAGTACTTGACAGGCTGAGACAGGAGGATTGCAGGTTCGAGGACAGCCTCAGCAAGTAGTGAGACTTTCATCAACCTAGCGAGACCCTGTTTCAAAATAAAAATAAAATAGGGCTGGGGATGTAGCTCAGAGGTAGAATCCCCGTGAGTTCAATCCCCACGGTCACACACACACCAAAAAAAGCCTGTTGAGCCCCTTTGAGGTTTGTTTTGTTTTGTTTTGTTTTGTTTTGTTTTGTTTTGTTTTGCGGTACTGGGGATTGAACGCAGGGGCGTTCTACCTCCACGCTACACCCCCGGCCCTATTTTTTATACTTTATTTTGAAACCAGGTCTCACTAAGTTGCAGAGGGCCTCACTAAGGAGAAAGAGAGAGAGAGAGAGAGAGAGAGAGAGAGAGCTGAGGCTGGCCGCGAACCCGGATCCTCCGGTCTCCGCCTCCCAAAGTACTGGGATTACAAGTGTGCACCACCACGCCCGGTCCCTTTGAGTTTGATAGCCAACCCAAACTTGTGACCAAGGTCAACATGCTGAAGGTGGATCTTGATCTTGGACCCACGCTGCAGGGGTGCGATTGTTCCTTCTCCACCCCCAGCACACTGGGGACTGTCAGTTTCTTTACTCTCTGCTGGAGGCAGGATGCTAATACAGTTCCTCAGTGATCACAAGGGATTGGCTCCAGGACCCCCACCTCCTTATATAAAGTGGCATCGTATTTACACATAACCTACACACATACTCACATATACTTTTTTGGGGGGGAGGATTCTGTGGATTGAACGCAGGGGCAATCTACCTCCAAGCTATACCCCCAGCCCTATTTTATTTATTTATTTAGTTAGTTAGTTATTCATTCATTCATTCATTCATTTAGTGGTGCTGGGGATTGAACTCAGGGGCATTCTACCTCCAAGCTACACCCCCAGCCCTTTTTTTCTATTTTTTATTTGAAAACAGGGCCTCACTAAGTTGCTGAGACTAGCTTCAAACCTGCAATCTTCCTGTCTCATCCTCCCAGGTACTGGGATTATAGGCATCCGCCATCATGCCCGGCTCTCACGTATACTTCAAATCATCTTTAGATTATTTATAATACCTAGTACAATGTAAATGCTATGTAAATAGTTTTTATACTATATTATTTAGGAAATAATGACAAGGGGAAAAAGTCCTTACCTGTTCAATACTGCTACACCCCCAGCCCTATTTTGTTTTTTATTTTGAAACAGGGACTCACTAAATTACCGAGGGCCTTGCTAAATTGCTGAGGCTGGTCACGAACCGGCGATCCTCCTGTCTCAGCCTCCCAAGGATTAAAATTAGAGGCATGCGCCGCCATGCCCAATTTAAAGATATTTTCAAGCCATGGTTTGTTGAATGCATGCGGGTGGAATGGAGGTGGAACGGAAGGATAGGGAGGACTGCCTCCAGGAGGGAGGAATTGCCCTCCAGCAGAAAAGTGCAGAGGAACCCCAACAGAAGGTCCTAAAATCTAGCAGGAGCAGCCCCACGAGGGTCCACTAGGGGGCACCCGTCAGCAGCAGCATCCTTTTGCAAAGGTTGCTTAAAATCAAATCAAATCAAAACAAAACAAGAGATCTGCTGCCTGTCACATACTTTCCTAAAGGTGAGTGGAGTCTACAGCCATACCACCCTGAACGTGCGCGATCTCATCTAAAGGTAAGCGGAAGGAGTTTGAAATAAGAGAGACACAGGGGTTACAATTCCAGGTTTTCCACTTACCTATATTTGCCTAAAAAAAAAAGTAATAATAAGATATGCCCATGCACATCCTATTTTTACAAGAAAATTTTTCCAGAAAAAAAATGTAAGCACTTTCAGCATATTTATATGAAAAGTTATTTTTAAGTGGTTTTATAAAGAGAATTTTAAAAACAAGGTGTGATTTTTATAATATAATATGCACATGGAACAAAAATTTAAATATACAAAAGAAAACACTATGGAAAGTGGGTCTCTAACATACATCCACAAAATTGGCAAAAATAAAAACCACAATATTGCAATTCTATGTGCTGGCAAGAATATAAAGCCAGAGGAACTCAATTACTACTGGAGGGAACATCAATGGGTACGACCACTTTGAAAAACAGTGCAACATCATTACAGGTCTCCAGTTCCACTCTTCATATATCTGTGCACCAGGAGATACATTAAAGAATATTCAAACTAGGCAGGGTGGTGGACACCTGTAATCTCAGTACTTGGGAAGATGAGACAAGAGGATCTCAAGTTCAAAGCCAGCCTCAACAACTTAGCAAGGCCCTCAGCAACTTAGCAAGACCCTGTTTCTAAACAAAAAATAAAATCAGTCTGGGGATATAGCTCAAAGGTAGAATGCCCCTGGGTTCAATCTCCAGCACCACACACACAAAAAAATAAAAAGTAAAAAGGGCTGGGGACATAGTTTAGTAATAGAATGCCCAGGGTTTGATCTCCAGTACTGTAAAAAGAAAAAAAAAAAAAAGCCGGGCATGGTGGCACACGCCTGTAATACCAGTCCTTGGGAAGCTGAGACAGGAGGATTGCAGGTTCGAGGACAGCCTCAGCAACTTAGTGTGGCTCTCATCAACTTAGCAATACCCTGTTTCCAAATAAAAAATAAATCAGGGCTTGGGGGTATAGCTTGGAGGTAGAATGTCCCTGGGTTCAATCTCCAGTACCACACAAAAAAAGAACTACTCATGCTAAAACCTGGAAGAATTTTGAATGCAGTATGTTAAGTAAAAGAAGCCAGACTCAAAATGCTAAGTTGGAAAAGGAACAATTGTAGGAACAGGATACACGTCAATGGTTGTCCGGATAAGAAGAAATTGACTACGAGGCACACAGGAATCTCATGGAAATCGTCTACATCTTGACCGTGGCGGTGGTTCCATGATTGTATGTGTTTCCCACAGCTCAGAAAACTGTGCACTAAAGAGGGAGAATGAAAATTACACATCAATGAATCTGACTTTTTAAAAAAGGGGAAACATGTTCAATCATTTCATTCAACTAATCGCCCATTTCCGTTTCCCTCCCCCAGAAAGCAACCGCTGCTACATTTTTTGTCTTTTCAGCCTTTCAGAAATGTTCTAGAGAAGCCGAGCATGGTGGCGCACACTTGTAATCCCAGTACTTTGGGAGGCGGAGACCGGAGGATCCAGGTTCACGGCCAACCTCAGCTCTCTCTCTCTCTCTCTCTCCCTGTCTCTCTCTCTCTCTCCCTGTCTCTCTCTCTCTCTTTCTACTTAGTGAGGCCCTCCGCAACTTCGTGAGACCCGGTTTCAAAATAAAGTATAAAAAATAGGGCCGGGGGTGTAGCGCGGAGGTAGAACGCCCCTGCGTTCAATCCCCAGTACCGCAAAAAAAAAAAAAAGAAATGTTCTAGAGATTTACAAGTACATATGCATATATGCATATTGGTGCATTATTTTATATAAATAATTTTGGTAGCATATAAATAATTTTGATTTTCATTAAATTTTTTTTTTTTTGGTGGTGGGAATTGAACTCAGGGGCATTCTATGTCTGAACTACACCCCCGGCCCTATTTTATTTTTTTGTTTGGAAACAGGGTCTCACTAAGTTGCTGAGGCTGGCCACAAATCTGTGATTCTCCTGTGTCAGCCTCCCAAATACTGGAATTACAAGCATGAGCCACCACGCCTGGCTTTGATTTTTATTATTATATTATTATTATTATTAATATTATTATTATTATTATTTTGGCACTAGACATGAACTAAGGTCACATTACCTCCAAGCTACACCCCCAGCCTTTTTTAAAAAATCTTTTTTGGCCGGGCGTGGTGGTGCACGCTTGTAATCCCAGTACTTTGGGAGGCTGAGACCAGAGGATCCGGGTTCGCAGTCAGCCTCAGCTACTTAAGTGAGGCCTCTGCAACTTAGTGAGACCCTGTTTCAAATTAAAAAAAAAAAAGAATAAAAAAAAGTTTGGTTTTTTTTGAGGTACTGGGGATTGAACCCAGGGGCTTCTATCTCCGAGCTATACCTCCAGTCCTATTTTTTATTCTTTATTTTGAAACAGGGTCTCACTAAGTTGCGGAGGGCCTCACTAAGTAGCTGAGGTTGGCCGCAAACCCGGATCCTCCTGTGTCAGCCTCCCAAGTACTGGGATTACAAGTGTGCACCACCACGCCCGGCAACAACTTTATTTTGAAACAGGGTCTTGCAAAGTTTCTGAGGCTGGCCTCAAATGTGTGATCCTCCTGTCCCAGTCTCCTAAGTACTGAGATTACATTTGTACATCACCACGCCTAGCTTATACACTGGTTTTTGTTTTGTTTTGTTTTGTTTTGTTTGTTTTGTTGTACTGGGGATTGAACCCAGGGGCGTTCTACCTCCGAGCTACACCCCCAGCCCTATTTTTTATTCTTTATTTTGAAACAGGGTCTCAATAAGTTGCAGAGGCCTAAGTAGCTGAGGCTGGCTGTGAACCCAGATCCTCCGGTCTCAGCCTCCCAAGCACTTTGATTACAAGCATGAGCCACCACACCCAGCTCTATTTTATTTTTTATTTTGAAACAGGGTCTCACTAAGTTGCTGAGGGTCTCGCTAAGTTGCTGAGGCTGGCCTCGAACCTGCAATCCTCCTGTCTCAGCCTCCCAAGTATTGGGATTACAAGCACACGCCACCAAGACCTGTCTTTAACTGCCATGTTTCACCTTCAGGACAACCCTGACACACAGGGATGAGTATGTCCTGTTTCAGAGCAAAAGGAAACACAAGTCACTGGACAGCTGATCATTTGAGCATTTGGAGGTAGAATGTGATGTCAGATCATTTGGTGTTTGTTGCCAAATAAAATACTTTCAGTGTAAGCCGGGCATGGTGGCACACGCTTGTAATCCCAGCACTTGGGAGGCTGAGACAGGAGGATCACAGGTTCAAAGCCAACCTCAGCTACTTAGTGAGACTCTCAGCAACTTAGTGAGATCCTGTTTCAAAATTTAAAAATAAATAAATAAAAAGAACTGGGGTGTAGCTCAGAGGTAGAATGCCCCTGGGTTCAGTCACCCAGTGTCTGGTCACTTTTCATCAGTTCTCATTTGTGAACCTGAAAAACAGCATCCTTTCCCTGCAGAGGAACCCTGAAGTTTGGTGAAATGCGCAGGGATGGCTGACGTTCGCGTGGTATTGCCCTGTGCAGGTGCTGCTGCTCCAGGACTTCGTGCCTTGTGCGACCTCTCAGCCAGGTCCTGTCATCGCCAGCTCCATTTGACAGCGAGGACCCTGGGGCCACAGCGGGTTTCCATGACTCGCTCAGTAACCTTCGTGGAGTACGTGGTAGCTCTGGGGTTGGAGCCATGGGTACACGTCACCTGCCTGGATGTGCTTCACCCAGTGCAACCTACGGTTGTGTTGTGTTGTATTGTGTTTGTTCTGGTTTGGTTTGGTTTTGGTGGTGCTAGGGATTGAACCCAGGACCATTCTACCTCCAAGCTATACCCCCAGCCCTTTTTATTTTGAAATAGAGTCTTGCTAAGTTTCTGAGGGTCTCGTCTCGCTAAGTGGCTGAAGCTGGCCTTGAATCTGCAATCCTCCTGTCTCAGCCTCCCAAGGGCTGGGATTACAGGCGTGCACCACCACACCCAGAGAGATGGTTTTTCTATTCTGGCTGTGCGTCACAGTCACCTGGGCCTCCCCAAAGGCCTGCTCAGTTGGAATCCCCAGCGTCTGTATTTGGAAAAAGCTTCCCACCTTGACACAGAGTCAGTGCTGAAATATGCGCCTTCCCTTCCCCTCCCAGCCTCCTTTACCTGACTCACTGCGCCAAGCCGCAGCCTAGATTATTAGGGCTACCTCTGACCCATTCCTGACGGAGCTGGGTCACCAACCTGTAGGACAGGTGGAACAGGCTTCGGGAGCTACAGGAAACAACAGATGTCCTTCGGATCATCCATCCCCTGTTGGCCGAAACCATAACCCCAGTCGTGTGACTGCTGGCGGCGATGCTGTGAGCCACAGCGTCTCTGTCCCCAACCTCTGCCTTCTAAGTAACCACACCCAGCAACTCCAGGCTACCTCGGGCCCCTGCAAGGCCCTGGACGCTCCCAGGATGCGCCCCCAGGGCATTGCAGCTCCCCTGTAACTAGAAGGTCTTAGGAACCCAAGATACCAGCCATACTCAGAGTGCCCTGAACATGAAAATAGAAATGTCTAGCTGGGCGTGGTGGCACACACCTGTAATCCCAATATTTCAGAGACTGAGACAGGAGGATGATAGGTTTGAGGACAGCCTCAGCAATTTAGCGAGACCCTGTTTCCAAATAAAAAAGAAAATAGGGCTGGGGGTGTATAGCTCAGAGGTAGAATGCCCCTGGGTTCAATCCCCAGTACCACCAAAATAAGTAAATAAATAGAAATATCCTGCATTTTCATACCCATGTAGGACCTGTTTCTCTCTGATCTAAATTTGTCCATCTGGCTTTTGTGTGTGTGTGTGTGTGTGTGTGTGTGTGTGTGGTACCGGGGATTGAACCCAGGGGCGTTCTACCTCCGCGCTACGCCCCTGGCCCTATTTTTTATCCTTTATTTTGAAACCGGGTCTCACGAAGTTGCAGAGGGCCTCACGAAGTAGCTGAGGCTGGCTGCGAACCCAGATCCTCCGATCTCCGCCTCCCAAGTACTGGGATTACAAGCGTGCACCAC
>PVJS01038583.1:0-19332 GCA_004027185.1 Glis glis
GGGGGGAGGGACACCAAGAGCTGTGTGCATGTATGTTAACACCAAACTGATACTCATTGTGAAGTGAGACTACAATGCACCAATAAAAAAAAAAAAAAATGTCCCTCAAAGGCCTATGTATTAAAGGATTAGTCCCTAGCCCATGCCACTATTGGAGGTGGTAGGAACTTTAAGAGAGAAGGCCTAGTGAAAGGAAATTAGATCACTGGGGGAGGGGATGCCCTTTAAAGGGATATTGGGATTCTGGTTCCTTTGCCACATGCTTCTACCATGATATCCTGCCTCGCCAAAGCCCCAAAAGTATTGGGCCAACCGAACATGGACTGAAATTTTCAAAACTGTGAGCCCAAATCAAATTTTCCACCTTTAAAGTTGACTATCTCAGGTATTTTTTACAGCAATGGAAAGCTAACACGTATATGCACCTTAAGATTTAAAACATTAAGGATTTGACTTATCCAGAAATGTATAAAACCAGCCTTTTGGAGAGGTGAATGATCTGCTTGGGGATTCTATTCCCATTAAGAAAGAAAGGTTGAGTGAGCTTGTCATGGTCACATTCTGGAGTGTTTTGCTCTGATCCATGCTCTTTTCGTACCTTCCATGATGGTCCCCTTTGTCTTTCCCTACTGCTACCATCAGTATGCATGCTGTGTACACTGTGATTCTGGACTCCTGGATAGCTGACTGGAACAACAAGCACCTCACCCAAGGTGGGTCAGGTAGAGGTCTTTGCCCATGGATTTGGAATTGGGAAAGATGAAAAATGAGAAAAGAAGAGAACATACGGCAGGTAGCCTCTGAAAGGCCCCCAGTGGCCTCCATCTACTGTAAGCTATGTCCTCAAATGTGGGCTGAACATCTCACTCCTAACCCAATAAAAGAGGCAAAGGTGATAGGATAGCACTTCTGAGGTTACATTTCACAAAGAGAGACTTGTCTTGCTTTTCCTCTCTTGATCTCCATCACTTGCCCAATCTGATGGAACCAACAGGCATATCCTGAGCGGCCCTATGGAGAGGCCCATGTTGCAAAGAATCAAGGGAGGTCAACAGCCAATGAGCTTAACAACTCACAAGGAACAGAATCCTGCCAACACCCACCACCCACGTGAGAGTTTGGAGCATATCCTCCCTCAGGGGAGACCACAGCCCTGATCATCCACTGCAACTGTGAGTGAGATTTTGAGGAAGGGGCACCAGACAAGCCACGCCTGGCCTCCTATCCCCACAAAAAGCATGAGATAATAAAATGTTTCTTTAAGCCACTAACCTTTGGTATCATTTGTTACACAGCAATTGATTTCCAATACAAAGGTGGTATTCTTTTGGAAGGCAACAATTAAAACATATAAACAAAGCAGCGGAAGATGGACACATTATACCTAAAGATGAAGGAGAAGAGAAATGGGTCTTAAGGGAAGGAAAACAATTAAGGGTAAGTATAGGGAGAGATATAGTCGAGAGCCTGAAGGAGAACATTGTCAGGGTCCTCTGTGGCTTGCTAGGTCCCCATTCTAGTTCTTTCCTGAGGTCTGTATACATCCCTGCCTTTGTGTTCTGTGAAATCTCAGTTACTTTATAATAAATTGCCTTCGTTTACTTTATTTACCTTGGTTGATTTCTGTAACTTGCAATCGGAATCATGAAAACCTAGGGGGCATCAAGTTGTGCAGCTGCTCTTTTGGAAGGCAGTCAGATACTCGACATTGAGTTTGGCAGTTTAAAGAGGCTCTTGACCTAAGAAGCACCCAGATGTTCTGAGCCACTCGACACTGGGTCCTAAGAAACTGAGCCAACTTCAAGAGTATCTGACTCACGTCTTAATGCTCTAATCAATGATCAGCCGTGACAGTCTCCATTCGACATCAGGTGATTGGGATAATATTTGTTCAGAATTTAGAGATCTCAGCTGAAAGCACTCTGAAACATACCATGTTGCAGTTGACACAGAACAAATTGTTACCCTTTCTTCTAAAGAACACAGTGATATTTTTGGAGCTGGCTTATTATATTACATGATGGAAAAACATATCCAGAGGAGGCATATTTTAATTCTTAGAAACTGCCTAACTACATAAAATGTACTATTCTCTCTTAATCCAGTTAAATCTCTTTGCTGTTTTCTGTTTTAAAGTCATGTCACTGCCTAATCACTCACCATCTTAACAAAATTCAAAGCAGTTTACATCTTACAAGCTTGGCAATAAAACAGAGACTTAAAAGCAATAAACATCTTTGAAACAATTCATCAAGCCCTAAAAAGGTGCCAGAATGAGCTTTGGAATGATAAGTTTGAATTTAAAAATCAAAATTTGCTCTCAGGCTGGGACTTAAAATGTCACAAATATATTTTTTACAGCCAAGTTATAAACCTTGAAAAATAACCTAGACCTCCAAGAAAATACAGATGCACTACAGTGCTTCTTCAACACTGTCAGATGGGTCTCTTCCTGAGCACGACTCCGTGTACCTCTGTGATCCGGATTTTTGCCTTATTGCTTATTTCCACATGTTTAGCATTCATTCTTAGGTTGGGGAACCAGGTTTGGCATGATGCAAAAATGTCGGTTTATCACTCATGCTTCCCTGTCTCCAATGGTCCTGGGATTCTCAAGCATAGTGAGCATCACCCCTCACCTTCCCGAGGGCCAGATCAGACACTGCCAAGCCTTGGGCAATAAGAAATGAGCAAAGCAGTCATGCGTCAGGGCAGGAGGGTATGTTAAGAGACGTTGAGTAAGCTTGCAGTGGTCACATTTACTCAAGTAAATGTGATACCCTTTACCTCCCTTCTTCATCCACAATGGTCCACTCTGTCTCTCCCTGCTACTACGCCCACCATGCTGGTATAGCAGGAGTCTGCAGCCCCACGTTAGCTGGCTACAGTAACAATAGGCACCTTACATAGGAGGCATTCTAACTCAATCTTTCTTTCTTTCTTTAAACAATGAGGAGTTTTTAAATTATGAATATCCAAATCATCCTTTAAAAAGTCCTACAGTTGTCAAACAGTACTAGGGGTGTTCTTCCCTCCCAACTGAATCTTAAACTATATCTGCCTCATGCCCTACCCCCCAGGGCCCTCTGCCCTCAGCTGGCCGTCACACCCCTCCATAAGCAAGTCCTTTATACCTGCCCAGATGGAACACCTTTTCATAATCACTACTAGTGGATCTTGACTGTACTTGTCCATTGATCTACTGTTTTCACTTACCTCTTTTGAACAATAGCATAAAGAATTGTCTATAGTTATGACATTTATGATGACCATAACACTGAGAATATCTAGGTAATATTAAATGAACTATATGAAGTTTCCTAACTTTTTACTTTGGAAAACATGTACCTGTGCATGTACTCATCACATGAATGAATATCAATATTACCAAAGAGGCATTCCCTGGCCCCTCTGTTAGGATGGCTCTTCCCCACATACCTGCCTCACTACGTATGCTCCTTAGGTCTCTGCTAGGATGTCGTCTCATGGAAGAGGCTATCCTTGCCTGTCCTTTATCAAATAGCAATCCTGCCCCTGTCACCTCCTGCCCTTATCCTGCTTCATTTTTCTCCATGCTTTTTTCTCCTTCTGACATTCAGTGTTAATCAGCTTTTCATTGCTGTGACCAAAATACCTGATAAGAACAACTTAGACAATGAAAGGTTTTTTTGGATCACAGTTTCAGAGCTTCAGTCCACGGTCAACAGACCCCAAGGCAGAAACATCATGGCAGGAAGGAATGGCAGAGGAAAGGGGCTCAACTCATGGCACTTAGGAAGGAGAAAGAGAGAGAGATAGATAGAGAGAGAGAGAGAGAGAGAGAGAGAGAGAGAGAGGAAAATAAGCCCTTACGGGGCATGCCTCCAGTGACCTGCTTCCTCTAACTAGGCCCCAATAATCAAGCAGATTAATCTACTGATGAGACCAGAGCCACCATGCTTCCATCATTGCCTGAAAGCCCCACCTCTCAACCTTGCTACATTGGGGGCCATGCCTTCAACACATGAACTTTGGGGGACACTCCACATCTAAACCATAACACATGCTTATTGCTCATACGGGCCATGAGGGCAGAAACTGTTGTGTGGGTGGAGCCCAGAACAGAACCTGGTCTTCAGGAGGCCTCAGTAAACATCTGTTAAAGAAATAAGTATGTCCATTAAACAAAAAACTCAAAATACAGACATTTCAGTCCATTGTGGTTCTAAGGCTTAATGAGGTTTAGTCAAGACTAGAACCACCTTCTCTTGGCTTTGGGGGCCTTTTTCTTGCACCATCAGCTCATCTCCTTGCTGCATTCTTGACCCCATTACACTAGTCTATTTCATGTGGCTCCACTGTATATCAGAAATACTGATTTTCAGAAAATTATTATTCTATCTGCAACTACTTAAAGTGCTCACTATAAGTCGAATTTTGATCAACTCTATACCTCCAACTATTTCCACTACTGTTGGCTTCTGCACAACCCTCTGCAGTGCAAGAATAAAATATATCCTCCCATCTCAAAAGTAGAGCTGTGTAAGTGGCAACAGAACTTGTCAGAAGTGGCTTCCTTCTCCGTGTTACTTTGTTCTCTGTGGGCTTATGTCTCCCCCCAGACCTAAGCACCTGCTTTGGTGTGGCTTAAAGTCACAGAGGTTGGCTGCTGCTACTGCTGTTGCTACAGACCCAGGGTCCAGATCTGTTTCCCTCCTCTTCCACCCAGGCCCTGCCAATACCCTAATGCTTTCCTGTTGGTGCTCAGTGCCCACAGATATGGAACTCAGAGGTGAAGGGTGTTAATATACTATGCAGAAAAATTTTGATCGATAGGAGATGGAAGCCAATGGAATAATTCTCCCTTTCTCCCCCTGGAGAGATCGTTGAGATACAGTAGCATCCCGTGTCTTCTCCAAAGCTTCCCGCAACACCAAGCAGTGCAGTCATCTTGGGAGCCTGTATTTGCTCACCCTCCTTTACTGCCTCACTCCACTCCTTCTCACTCCTCTTCCCTGAGATTCACTCCTTAAATCATGATGGCACAAAAGCTTTGTTTTAGACTGTATTCGAGGGATTCAGACTAAGGTTTTATATGTATATATACACACTGAGTTTTAGAGAAAATAAAATAACTTTCAGCAGAGAGCTACAAAAGCAGCAAAACAAGAGCAAAGACAAAACAAAATAAAACAAAGCAATAACAAAATATGTTCTATTGCCTGGAAGTTATCATTCCTATTTCCTGTGTCACATGATAAGAAATTTTCCCTGAGTAGAGTGGCTTAATTTTTTGTTTAATTATTTGGTCCCTGCTGATATGTAGGCTTTATATGTGTTTTACAATATGCAACATGTGTTCATATACATCATTTCATTGCATCCTAAGTTAGGAGGAGAGGTGCTGTTGGATGTATAATATTAGAAACTAAACTCGGTTCTTTCTCCCCTACCTCCTTAGAGTCCTTTCACAGTAAAACATTCCTAACCTGAAAATGGACCAATCATGGTCCAGTCAGTGTGGTTAGAGAAGGTAGGGATCTGTTGGTCAGTGAGGTATTGCAGGCTCCTCAAAACAGGTCATATTGACAATATTTTAGCTTAAATGTATTTCTATCCCTAATTAAGTTAATTCACACTATGCATTTGTTGTAATTGTATTCTTAGAATGTGTTATTCAAAATACAGATACTTTATGAAGTTGGTAGAATAGAGAGCTTTTCTTAAAAGCCAATGTAGAAATTTCAGTAGAAATAGCATATTCAGAACTTAGTGTCACATAATCAGAAGAGGTCAAAGATTTGCTTGATGAGGTCAGGAATCCAGATATGGTCCTAATCAGAAACCCTCACAATTTGAATGTTTCATATTCCATTTCAAGTTCCTGTAAAAGTGAACACAGGAACAAGTAATCAGCTTCTTTGGAGAGTGACATCTGGTAGTCAGTTGTTCAGAATTAGAACATATTTTCCTATGGGAGCAATATCCCTTGTGGTGATTAAATCCCCAAGCTAATTCCTCAATGCCCATTTAACCCATAATGTACTTGGATCCTACCTCTGGGGGGCATTTGGGTGAAAGAAAGAAAAATGAAAGGAGATAAATGAACTTTCCCTGGTTCTCCTGGCCCAAAGCCGTCTCATAAGAACTTTTGGAAAGGATACACTTGGCTTTGGATTCCTCTCACTTCCTTTCTTCAACCCTTTCCTGCCTATTAGCATTCCTCCCAGAAGACCTTGTCCTCAGGAAATCCACAATGTCTCCATACCACAGCAGCCACAGCTCCCGCAGGGCCCGAGTCACAGGACCTGTCTCTACTCAGGTGCTTAGGATGGGTACAACCTGCCCAACTCATTCACATGGATGTGGGACCAGACAATCACATGCCACACTGCCAAAACTTTACACCTGTTTAAAAAGGTTGGTTTTATACAAATGGTTGTTAACGTAAGAGAATGTGTTAATATACAGATAACCTAAGGTAATATTTCAGGGCCTGACACCTAGAGTGGCCGGCTTTCTAGACTAGGATATCTAAGGTTTCATTGCATTTTAATGGTGTAGAGATTTCAGAGCACTAGAAAACAGAGATTGAGCAAAGGGTTTCTTCAGTTTCTCATTCTTTATCAAATGGCAGGCTGTTAAGAACAGATTGGTTTTCTAGGAATCTGTCCTCTGTATCAACTCCCCTGAGATAACTGTATTCTCCGCGGTTTCTTTATTTCTGAAATAACAAAGGTCTTTTTAGAGTAAAGGCTTGAGGTGTTTTCCTGCCTCCCATGGCAGTGCCGGCATCTCTGCTGGAATGAAGAGGAGACAGAGAGCAGACCCAGACAGAGGTTGTCACCGGGACCCTGAGATAGTTCATGACTGGGGACTGATTATTGAGTAAATAAGAGAAAAATCTGGACAATTGAGCATAATTTATGTTACAGACAAAAATATAAACTTCTTTATTGCTAAAATATTTAAGCCACAAAAAATACCATTATTTTTGCATTAAATTCCTGGAGCATTGGCACTCCCAGTCCCTGCTGCCCTGACTCTACCCGCTTCCCCCTCTCTAGGACCAAGAACAGTTCAAGGGTCATTCCTCAAAAAGCCTTTGGCTGGGGCAGAAGGCAGCTGATACAAACAACCATTGTCAAGCCTTTTATCCTCCAGCGTGGTAATGGAAGGGAAGGGAAACAGACTTAGACCCATGCCTCCAGCCCATCAGCTGTCCAACCTGGCTGTCCTTGGGCCAAAGACAACTGTACATCAAGTCCCTGCAAGTTGCTGACTCCTGCCACAGATGTAGAGAATGTCACTGGGAGCAGGGGGTCCCAGTGTCACTGAGTGACAGACATAGTCTGGCACTCTAATAGGAGCCTGGCTAGACCACAGCAATTCAGCATTTTAGGAGGCTGTCGATCCTTGCAGAAAGATGCAGGACAAAACAGAATAAAAGAAGCCAGACAGAGCCAGGAGCTCACCCCCTGGACCAGCAGCTCAGGGGGGCCTGAGAGCACACTGGGTGCTGAGGGGCAGGCTCTGCCCCAGATGGGAGGGCCTGAGCTGCCACAGCACCACACAGTCCAGGAGACAGCAGACAAGGCCTCAGAGAGGAAGCTGTCAGGTGTCAGGGGCCCTCCATTTTAAATCAGTCATTCCATTTCCTTAGAACATTCCAGAAGATGCCTTTCCTCAGGAAGCACATGCACATCCTCCCCAAAATTCAGGGCTCTCTCTCATTGAGTGAATGACAATTTTAGTATAAAATGAAAGCACTTGAGTCAGGCGTGGTGGCGCACACTTGTAATCCCAGTACTCGGGAGGCTGAGACTGGAGGATCTGGGTTCGCGGCCAGCCTCAGCTACTTAGTGAGGCCCTCCACAACTTAGTGAGACCCTGTTTCAAAATAAAGAATAAAAAAAATAGGGCTGGGGGTGTAGCTCGGAGGTAGAACGCCCCTGGGTTCACTCCCCAGTTCCGAAAAAAAAAGTACTGTTACTAGATGTGCATTGGGCACTTTTACTTTATATTCCTCTTTTGTCTTCCCTTCAGTATGGATGAGACTTTGGAAAGTTTCAGCCCATCCCTCTGAAAGGAAAGGGGCAGGGTATGAGGTGGGAGATCTCAGAGTAGGGTTGGATGATTGTCAACCACAGCAGTAGCAAGATGTTCCAGAGGAAGGCAGAACGTGGGCTCTGGGCTGGATCCTGAGCCCTAACCCACTTGCAGCTCCTATCAGCACCAACCGTGGGACTGCTGGGTTTGCTAGACAAAGAAGCATCTTCCCTTAACAGTTGTCCCATACCTGGCGGCTAGCTAGCATGGGGTTTTTCTTTCCCCCCCTTTTTTTTTGATATGCAATCAAAATATTGGAATGAGTGGTGTTTATATCTTATTTTTATCGATGAGGAACATTACACAGAAAGAAACTAAGCCTTCTAAAGTCAAACCAGGAAAAACACAGAATTTGGCAATTACTCCTAAGGAATGGCCTAATGAAGTAACGTTAAATGAAGCATAGTTTTGTTCAAGAATCACCCTGTCCAAAGGAATTTCAGCATGATTAGTTCAACAAACACTGCTGAGTGCATGTTATGGCTAGGGCTCTGTACAAGGCATGTGTACACAGTGAACAAAACTAGACCCAGCTTCCGCCTCCTGCTTCTCAGGAAGATGCTTCCTAATTGGTAAGAACCAGAGACCTCCCTTCCCTTGGCCCTTGTAAAGGAATATTATATTCCTAAGTAAACACTTGGTCTTTCCTTTGAGATGCTTCATAACTTGCTCTGGAGAGGAGCCCAGATTTACAGTATTACAAGAGAAACTGTGATGTCCCCGGTGAGCTTGGAGTAACTGTGAAATGAATAATTGCCAGTTGGTCTGCAGGAAGATCATTTCCCATACAAAGACAGCAAACTGAAATTCTAGCCCCAGTCCTGCTCCGGCAGCATCAGCCTAGGAGGTGCTGCTATGCTGCTTATGCACCGTTTCTTCCTCTGGTGGCTTTACTACACCACCTGGAGAAAGAAGGGACACTGCCCCATGAGCTAGCCCCTTCCATAGCCTCCGTGAGCAGCGCAGGGTGGTGTAGTCAAAGCCGCTGCGGTCAATTGCAATTACTGATTCTGCTGTTGCCTGGTTTATTCACTCACCCTGTCTAGACTTCAATTTCTGGAGCCTTTAGTGACTCATTTTTCAACAAAATGCAAGTAATTTCACTTTGCTTTGCCTTAAGCTCTATATAACCTAATATTTAATGTGTACTGAGTACTATTATATGTACCCCATCCAAAAAAAAAAGTCGGCTGACATCCCAGGATATCAAATCACTTTGACTTTGAACATAATCACATATTAACCCTCTTTTAGAAATTTTGATTTTGTGAAAACCTGCTGCATCCTAGAACCCTGTTCAAAGCAACAATGTTGACATGGAAAACTTTCAGCAGTGCCTTTTCTATCTCACCTTTGGTTGGCAATAGTTTAAAACACCACAACTTCACCTTAGATCAGTTTTGAGTTGTTTAACTGCTGCTGTCCATTCCTCTAAATCCTACAGCATTAACTTAAAAGCTTAGAACAGGCAAGTCATAAGGGCTGATTGTTCAGGACACCTTCAATGACCAGAGCATAGAGTGTGCAGCAAAATGTTGGAGATTTTTTTCAATAACAGCCAACTATTATTATAGAAGCACATCATAATGAGACTTGACCATGTCATGCTTTCAAACAAGATTATGTAGGTATAAGGCTAAAGAGCTCATTTGAGATGCTTTGTCTCTGGAGCTCTTGGGAGAGTCTATACTTTTTCTGTCTACAGGTAGATAGAGAAACAGAAAGCAACATGGTGTAGTGAGTGTGTCTCTGGCATGCCCAGCCCAGCACCATATTACCTTGCTACATGGCTCTACAACCTGTACTGTTTCCTCAGAACAACGGTCCTTTTCCTTCATTGTGGGACAATACTCTACAGACTAGTCAGGTGTCATATTAAAATCCACTTCCTGAGCCAATACAGAAATTTTGCTTTGCTTTAAGACTCTATTTCTGCTAATTCTGTTAAGATTTGGAACAAGTTTTCCCTGCCCTGGGGTTTACTACTTCACATATATGTTTTCTTACCAGAAAGTTACCTTACTAGAGTTCTTTGTCTTTTCTCTCAGGAGCCAACCTTTTCTATGCACCATTTTCTTTCAAGCTCCTCCTTTTTTATTCATTTATTACTTTCATTTTTTAATTCATGTTTTCAATAAATGTTTGTTGAGTGTCCACGGTAAGCTAGAAACCATCCTTGAGGTAAAGATATGGCAGTAAATAAGACAGACAAGATCTCTGTCCTCCTAGAGTTTGTACACTCTTGGCTAATAATAACAACAATTAGCAAGTGCTGAAGACTTTCTGCCACTTCCTCCTTTAATTTTCACGCCAGTCTTATGAGGGAGGCATTAGTATCTCTATTTCACAGGTGAGAAAAGTGAAGCTGGGGATAGCATGCCCAAGGCTCCCTCACAACCAGGACTGGATCCTTGACTGATGCGGGATCCACCCACTGAGGCTGGTTATCAAGATCCAACCAGGAGACACTGCCACCTGTACTCCCCTCCCCCAAGTCCCTGCCTGTCCCCTTCCTTTGTCATGACAATCACACACCTCAATTGCTTATCTTTATTATCTCAGCATCTCTTCAGTAATTCCCATTTTTACAGAACAACTACTATATCTGTATTTGTTATTACTTTTGCCACATGATTACCAAATGGGGGAACATCTGTAACATGATGGGCTTCCTTCCTCTCTTAATTATGGGCTTAGTAATCTGAGGAATGTTAATATTTAATATATAAGCAAAACACTTAACGATTACACAGTGATGTTCCACTTTTGATGTAACATCAGAGTTAAAATGAACTCTAAGCAAATCAACTCTATTTGCCTGTCAAACAGGCAGGCCAGAGGCTGGGAGAAAGAAAGCATTTAAAGTCATTAGAGATGACTTGTATAAGCAACTTGGGTCTCGGCTCTGGTCTCTGCTTTGCTTTTCGCTCATGAATTATACAGGCAATTTACCTCATGAAGATAAACGAGGCCTTTCATTGTCAATACCCCTCCACACCCCCATGATGCAGATAAGTTGATAAACAGGCTGCTAATTATATTAACGCTCTGCAATGTATGATTCAGTGTTGTTTGTGGCAAAACTCAACATTCCGTACTCTGAATATTTACCTTCTTGCCCCATTGTGCTTTGCCTCTGGGAAGTGTTGGAGGACAGCCAGTATTATTCTCCTACGATAGGTGACAGATTTCAAGAATTATCAGAGTGTAACACTAAGTGATCTTTTATACATTAAAATGAAATACCAGAACTGCCTAACAGATGACAACTTGAAGCTAAGGGGGAACAATTTCTATTCATAATAAATTACTGTAAAGATCTCTGCCTATGACTATCTGTAGAGGGTCACTAAGAGCAGTCTGGCTTTACCAAACTCATGGCACAATGGTCACCTAAGGGTGTGGTTTTGTTTGGCTCTCATGGTTGTCATCACCATGTGTGGGAGCAAGATTTGGGGGTATCTGGTTAGGCCGTTGGAAGTTTACTGAGAGGAACAGAAGATGTTACAGTTGGGAGAGACCCTTCCCCAAAGGTAATGTCAAAGACATGATGATGAAGCCCAGGTCTAATGAGCAAAGGAAGAAGAGGAGACAGAACCTGGAATGTTAGGGAACACTGAGGCAGCTTCAGGTCAAGTGTTGGAATCAAAAGTATGATTAATGCTGTGATTTGGGAACATATTTTTATATGTTGCTGGTGTAATTATTTGTGAATAGACTTGATGGCTTTACCTTGACAAAATAAGGGGATTTATTTACTTCTTACTGGGTCCCAGAGACCCTGGTTTAGAATATTGGTTCTCTACCTAACTTAGCCAGATGGTCATAGACTAAGAAATTAACCTCCCTGAGTATTTTTTTTCTACCAGTTACTTGGCAGAGCTCTTTTAAAGATAAAGTACAATGTGATGAGTATCTGGCCCATGGAGGTGCCTATTTGTATCTTTAATAGTTTCTTTATGTCAGGCATGGTGATGCATGCCTCTAATCCCAATACTTTGGAGGCTGAGACAGGAGGATCACAGGTTCAAGGCCAGCCTCAGCAATTTAGTGAGGAGCTTGCTAAGGGCCTTTAATGAGACCTTGTTTCAAAATAAAAAATAGAAAGGGCTTGGGGTATAACTCAGGGGTAGACTGCCCTAGGGTTCAATCCCCAGTACCACAAAAATATAATTCCTTTATAATGTATTATTATTACCACTGATGCATTAACTGGATTGAGCTATTTTGTATTATTTCTTCACAGTTATTCTCTTCCCTCCCTTTAGATCATATCCCTTTAGTGCAGAAGCTCATAAAACCATCACATAGTATCGTCATTGTTCCCTTCCTGATGCCACGAGGCCAGCATATCTCAGACATGATGACTCTTCAGCCTGCATACCAGAATGAAGTGAAGACATAGAACAGAGCCATGACTGACCTGCACCTGACATGTAAAACGAACTAGAATTAAACCTGCATTGTAAGTCACTAAATGTTGTTTATAGCTGTAGCTGAGTCAAGAAATTGGGTCGAACACACGGGGCTTCCATGATTTGGGTACCTTGAAGTGGCAAAATTTTCAGCCGCGACTCTACCCACCTCTAGAGGCTCTGCACTCAGCTCCCCAATATATTCATATTCAAGGCTTCCAAATCTTTAGAATGCCACTGTGGAAAACAATAGAAGGTCCTCACAAGTTGTCTCTATTTCTCAGTAACTTCTCCTCATCCCAGCTCACCGTGACCACCCTAAAATCTCTTTCCATCTCATGTTTGTATAGAACACCTAACTGGAACATCTTCAAGTACAGGAAGGAATTAATACTAAGAATTCTTAAGACAGGTTGTTGAGGAAACAAAGCCTTTGACACAGAAAGAATTCTAAGAAACCTGTCTGGAAAACATATAGGAGTGGAAAAGAAGACATTTTGCTTCAGGGAGAAATCTCCAAGCCCTTCTTGAGCCCACACTGTTCTAGGAATTGTAGAAAACAAAACATGCTCAAGACACACTCCCTGTTCTCTGTGAGTGAAGGCAGATAAGAGATTGCACAGATAATCACAATTCCAAGTGAATATGATAAATTCCATGGACAAAAACAAATGCTGAGATCACAGAGGAGCTAGAGAGAACTTCTGGTTGATATTAGAAAAAGCTTGGAGAAGCAGCCAATCATTATCCTGCACTTCTGCAGCTAGATAGCATTTCCAGTGGCAGAGATGGGGTAAGTTAGCGAGCATTGCAAGGAGAAAGAACAGAAGGATAAAAGTGTAAACATAGTTAAAGTTATGTTCAGGAAATGGCGAGCCATTTTGTTTGATTTGAGCAAAGTGTTCATGAAGAACTAGTGGGAAGCAAGGCTGTAGTTTGACTATGTGGGTGATGAGTCAGAGAGGTCCCTAAGAAACTAGTACGGGGGGAAGATACCGCATATCTTACAACAGGGAATGACTGGCCATTCATTCCAAGTTGGCATTCCTTCCAACTTCTACATAAGCAAGACAGAATCAGATACCATACCTAAATAGCAAGGATTAGAATGAAAAGAGCAAGACTTCCTGCTTAAGAAAGTGAGCCACACAGATACCTGGCACTCCCCTCCCTCTCAAACACCTCACTGAAATGATAGTGACCAAGTGCAAAATCAATAGGTCCCTGAAAACCCTGAGAATGAGAAGAAGTCTCTATCCCAACAGAGATTTGGGTAAATTTCTGAAAAATATGGACAACTGATGAGACCATATTAGTGAATTTAAAAATGAAGGCTAAAAGTCCCCAAATGAGCCTCAGAAGTAATAAGCTCATGAGATGCTCGAAGCCCCAAACTGGCAAGAAAGGAGAGTAAGAATAAAAACTGGGTGATAGTTGAAGGTTTATCTATGAAACTACTGTGTCAGTGAGAGAGAGAGAGAGAGAGAGAGAGACAGAAAGAGGTGGGGGGTTAGACAGACTCTGGCCAACCTCTGCCTTCTCGAGGATCTACCAGCACTGGAATTTCCCTCCAGGCTGAACTGGGAAACTGCCCTCTATAAAAGTTATAATCCGTGAGGGAGGGATGGGAGAACTAGCCCATAGGTTGTTAAGGCCCTTTGTATTTGAGCAGAATAGAATATAAACACTAGAAAATCTGACCACAGAAAAGAAAGGGGACTGCTATCAGGAGGAATGGAATGAGCCCCATTTCCTCTCCTAGTGGGAATCTGGAGATACTGTCCAAAACTGACAGATTAAGAGAGGCTAGAGTACATTGTTTAGAAGTATAAAGGTAACCAAAACAAGACCTAAAATTTATGATATAACTAACTAAAAGTGAGAAGTGGGAAGTGAAATGGAGAGAAGCTGAATTCCTCAATATTCATAATGGGATGTTACTAGATCCATATACATTTTTCAAGTACACAAGAAATATTGCTGTAATCATGTGATTTAGATATATGGAGGTAGCCACTGGAAGAACCAAAACAGAAAATATTAAAAATTGTGCTTTCTAGGGAATGAAACTTGGATGGGGTAGGAGACCATAGGAATAGGGAAAGATATTTTTTAAATTTTATTTTGTGCCCCTCTATTACATTTGAATAATTTTAACCATGAATAAATGTTTACTATTGAAATTTAAAATCAGAGAATATTTCAATTTTATTTCACAGTTCTGATGACAAGCATTACTAATTCTTGACCCCAAAAGTTCTTAGGATCACAAGTCCAGTATGCATGAAACTTCTTTCTTGTGCACATGGGCTGGCCCCTCCCTCCCTTACATGGTTTTCTCCTCTTAGAAATTAAAATTTGTAAGCCGGGCGTGGTGGCGCACACTTGTAATCCCAGTACTTTGGGAGGCGGAGACTGGAGGATCCAGGTTCGCAGCCAGCCTCGGCTCTCTCTCTCACTCTCTCCCTGTCTTTCTCTCTCTCTCTACTTAGTGAGGCCCTTTGCAACTTCATGAGACCCGGTTTCAAAATAAAGTATAAAAAAATAGGGCCAGGGGTGTAGCGCGGAGGTAGAATGCCCCTGGGTTCAATCCCCAGTACCGCAAAAAAAAAAAAGAAATAAAAATTTGTATCCTTTCTACCATGTGAGCCCTACACTTGTACTTACAGATGTCAGTTTAATTAGCAGTGTCTAGTTTTACAGTTTCCAGGAACAATTGGGCCTGATACAATATCACCTGAGCTTTAAATATTGAAGCAGTCTTAAAGACTCTAATAAAGAAAATGACATATATTCAGTGTTAAATGTGTAGTTGCATGTAAAAATTACTACAGATTATACCCACAAATTTAAAAATAGGTTAATTTAAACATACCTAATTACTTCACTTTCCCCAAGCCTGGTAGACTATATGCTGAAATTTACATGAGAGGGCTATGAGGAAAGATTGAAATAGTTATTTTCCTAATAAGATTTCAAGTAGGCAGATGTTTGCCCCAAGGAGCTATTCAAACAACAGAACTCACAGAAAAACATCATGAGAGCCAGGAAAAGAGTGTTTTTCCAGCTATCAAATTTTTGCATTATTTTGAAGACAGATCATCATCCATTTGAATCTGCAACATATAATTTTTGAAAGGGTAAGATTAACCTTTGTCCAATGATAAGGTTTCCACTAGGAAGACAGGAAAACTTTAAATGTGTATCTCAAAAATTCTCCTGAGAATATCACAGTTTTAAAAAATGTTAATTTATACAGATATGAACTACTCAATTAGGCCATGCTCAGAACAGTCTACTCTGACAAGAGCCGCCTACCATCTGTTAAGTCAACTATTTCCATTTCCAGGGATCCCAAGTTCATCGTTTTAGCTCCTGAGATTGAAAATCTCAGCCAGTCATAAATATCATCTGTTCTATCCCCCACATCTTCCTCTTGTGTCCACTTAGGTCATTATTCCTTTTCTCTTCCATTTTAATCAACAGATTTGAAAGCAATGCCACAGAAAGAATGTGTAAACAATTTCATTTTCATGGCTGATGGATGGCTTTGCAGCAACCACTGTTAGCCCATTCTGGTGGTCTAGAAGGCTGTATATTTTCCTGTTCCCTCAACAGAAACTGGTAGCAGGTGGAAGAGAAAATCAGCAGTCCAGGGCCTCGTTTTCCTTTTTAACTTTTGAGTCGGGGCCTTGCTATATTGCCCAGGCTGGTCTTGAAGTCCTGGGCTCAAGTCATCCTCCTGCCTCAGTTTCCTGAGTAGCTAGGACTATAAGCACTCACCAGCACTCCCAACTCGAGGGCCTTATTTCCTAAGCCCTACAAGGATCAAAAGCCACTTCAAAATGACCTAGAGTTATCTCCTCAATTCTAGAAAATCTGACCATGTTTGAGATCCCATAGGCTCTAGCAATTAAGTACTAGTATAGTCCATAAATTTATCACACTGCTTAATCTAGGGTGTTAAACCCACAAGAAAACCTGAGGAGTTGGTCACCCTAGCTAAATCTCTCTTGTGGCTCTTTGAACCTTTTTTAAACGTTTTCTTATCTTTGTCAGGCAAGCCTAGCAGTTGAGTTGAAGTCTACCTTCTGGAAGATTCACTCACCAGGTTCAGTGTCACAGAACTCTGTGGAGGACTAAAGAGGTCATTTGGTTCAGCCCCTGACTTTAAATAGGTGAAGTTAAGAATCACTTTGAGAAAACCTTCTTGAACTGAATGAAATTGAACTGACACTTTTACACCCCAAAGACCCAAGGCCTTGCTTCGTCACAACACTTATGTTGCAAGTCCAAATTTAACTGGACATCCTGCATTCTACATGGCCACCCTACCTGCCCCTCAACACACACAAAAACAGACACAGCTGCCATTTCATGCTCATCCTATAACAGCAGAGGGCACAGGGTGCCATCTTTTCAGGTATATGTAGGTCTTCCCTGTAGGCCCAGAGTACCCACACCCTACTATACTTTTCCATTGGGTAGATAAGAGTATCCTTCTTATCTTTTGCTGATCTTTGGCTGGTATAATTTTCCCCTTGAACAAGATAACCAGTTCTTAATCTCTGTGCTGTGGTGGCATTTGTCAGACCCCTGGTATAGGACAAATGGTCAACCAGAATGGACCCACTTTTTACAACAAAATATTTGACATTACTAACTTTTGCAAGTTCTTACTGGCAAGCACTTTCTTATGACCACTTGGCCTCTTATTAACAATGTCTAACACCTCCTTCCTGACAGATATTGTGCATAGAATCCCCAAATACCTATGCCCATTAACACCACACTCCGAGGAGGCCAATATCATAAAAATAAAGCATGAGGGCTTTGGATCAAACAGAGTTCCGGTACTTACACCACTTTCTAGTCACATGACCTTCTTTAAACCATTTGCCTTGCTTGTCTGTAAAATGGGCATCATAAGATTGCCTACTTCATAAGCTGTATGAAGACAGCACAAGAGAGCCACAAAAATCAACACAGCTGGCATGTGGTGACACTGGTATTGTACCGTCATTACTCAATCTGGTCATTATTCAGTGTGGTCCATCTCCATCTTGACCCTTTGTGTATTTGTTCCTCCTGAGAACACTGCTACTGGAGGTTGCCTCTCAAAAGTCAATTTGTTTGTTATGGTGATGATTCCAATTCTCTGTTGTAATGTTAAAATTATATAACTACATTCCATCACCCATTCTTCTTTTTGAGTCTAGCTTGCATTTTATATTTCTTGGATAAACACTCTAATCATTTCTTTTCTTACATTTCTCTTGTCTCACTGAATTTGCTTCCTGGGAGCAGGAACTGAATTTTGCTTGACTCATCCCAATGAGCAACAAATCAAAAATGTTTTATTATCATTTTCTCCATGACATCATTGCTACATTTAAAGAGAGGATGGCCTTTCCTTTTTCCTTTTAAAATTTTTATTTCTAATTTTAATTATAAAAGTACTGAATGGTGGTTGGAGGCATAGCTTGGTAGTAGAGCACTTGCCTAACATGCGCACGGGCCTGGGTTTCACACACACATGCACACTCACACACACGCACACTCACACACACACACGAATGGATTCATTAAAACTAGTCAAATAATTCAAGGATATATAAAGAAAAATTTACCATTCATATCCCCTATCTATTCCATCCTCCACCTCCAACTGAAGGTAGTCAGTGTTAATAAGACATATCTTTCCATATTTTTATATTGCTCATGCACACATACATATATGTAAATTTATACACAGGCAGATATTTCTCTTGTTTTTGATCTTTTTTATTTCCTTGTTTTTGTCAAAATTTATTCACATTAGTTTAGAGCCTTCTTTTCTTATATAAAATCACATATAGCTGGGCAAAGTGGTACACAATTGTAATCCCAGTACCTGGGAGGCTGAGACAGGAGGATAACAGGTTTGGGACCAGTCTCAGCAACTTAGCAAGGCCCTCTGCAACTTAGTTAGTAAGACCCTGTTTCAAAACAAAAAATAAAAATTAGGGCTGGGGGTGTAGCTAAGAGGTATAATGTTCCTGAGTTCAATCCCCAGTACCACAAAAAAATAATAATATCACATTATTATTATTTTAACAGTTGAATAATCCATAGAATGGATGTACTATATTAAACCTTCTCGTTATTGACAAACATTAACATTGTCACACATTCCTATTCCACTATTAACAATGCTTCAGTAAGTACATGCATCTTTTATGCACTGGCCTCTATCTTCTATACCATATATTCCCAGAGTGGTACTGCAGGTCAAAGGGTATGTGTGAGCAGGATTTGCCAGGATGTTAACAAAGCATCAGCTTTAAAGTCCTGTTTGCACAAGCCCTTTGGAAAGCCCTAGACTTCATTTTGTATTTGCGATTTTGTATTCATTATCTTAAAGAAGAATGAATGAACAGCTAAAAGACTGAGGCTAATGAAATTTAATCTTTGAGCCCCATGAAACCCAGGACCCTCCTGATATTTATATATATATATATATATATATATATATATTTAGTTTTGACAGGTATTGACAGATAATTTTCCCAAAATGTCATAGCCATTCATGCCTCCACCAACAATATATGAGAGAGCTCAATGGCTTACATCTTCACAGCATTAGAATGTCACTGTGTTTCAATTTTTTTGCTAAATTACAAGGAGATTGCAAGTTCAAGGCCAGTCTCAGCAACTTAGTGGAACCCTGTCTCAAAATTTAAAAAAAATTAAAGGACTTGGAGTATAGCTCAGTGGCAGAGCACCCTGGGTTAAATCCCTGGTACACCACACACACACACACACACACACACACACACACACACACACA
>PVJS01038584.1:0-19328 GCA_004027185.1 Glis glis
GATTGAACGCAGGGGCGTTCTACCTCAGCGCTACACCCCTGGCCCTATTTTTTTTATACTTTTTATACTTTATTTTAAAACCAGGTCTCACGAAGTTGCGGAGGGCCTCACTAGGTAGAGGGAGAGAGAGGGAGAGAGGGAGAGAGAGAGAGAGAGAGAGAGAGACAGGGAGAGAGAGAGAGAGACAGAGACAGAGACAGAGACAGAGAGGGAAAGCACGCGTGCGTGAGCTAAGGCTAGCCGCGAACCCGGATCCTCCGGTCTCCACCTCCCAAAGTACTGGGATTACAAGCGTGCGCCACCACGCCCGGCTTTATGTTTTTTATTTTTGAAACAGGGTCTCGCTGGGTTGATGAGAATCTCACTACTTGCTGAGGCTGTCCTTGAACTTGCGATTCTCCTGTTTCAGCCTCCCAAGTACTGGAATTACAGGAGTGTTCTACCACGTCCAGCTCTAACTAGACTTTTTTATAATGACTAGGTCTGCAAGCTACACCAGGGACTCAGAGCCGTGACAGTGACTGCAAATGCCCGCCTAGAACATCCAGAGAGACAGCGAAGTGCGACTAAACAAACGGTTTTAAAATGCATGCTGTAGCCGGGTGTGGTGGCGCACACTTGTAATCCTAGTACTTGGGAGGCTGAGATAGGAGATCGCAGGTTCGAAGCCAGCCTCAGCAACTTAGCAAGGCCCTCTGCAACTTAGTGAGATCCTGTTTCCAAATAAGAAATAAAATTGGGCTGAGAGTATAACTTGGAGGTAGAATGCCTCTGGGTTCAATCCTCAGTACAAAAAAAAAAAAAAATTAAAATGTGTGCTGTAGCCAGGCGTGGTGGCACATGCCTGTAATCCCAGTACTTGGGAGGCTGACGAGGATCACGTGTTCAAAGCCTTGGCAACTTAGCAAGGCTCTCAGCAACCTAGTGAGACCCTGTTTCCAAATAAGAAATAAAACTGGGCTGGGGGTGTAGCTTGGAGGTAGAATGCCTCCGAGTTCAATCCCCAGTACCACATACACATACACATACACACACACACACACACATACACACACACAAAACACATGCTGTTTTAGATCTCTGGTTTTCTCAATTTTAAGACATAATTTTCCACTTAATTAACTCTAGGGTGTTTTAACTATGCCTAGACAGTGTCGTTTCGCTGAGTGGGGGCACCTCGCCATACAGAAGATGGGGTTTTACATGGGGAGGAGGTGCCGCCTCAGCACAGGGCACCAGGGCTCCGGCAGCCTACCTTGACAATGTGCAGTTTGGGCAGCAAGTTGCAATCAGCTAATGTCATTTCATTGCCATCCAGAAACTTGCGTGTAGAAAACTTGATGTCCTCCATACTATTCTCATCAATTTCATCGGGGAGGGGAGAATTCAGATATTCATCCAGTTTCTGCAGTGTCTTCAAGAGCCCCCTCTCCAGTGCTAAAAAAAAAAAAAAGGAAATATTATAAGAAATAAAGTGACCCAAGCCCTAAAAGAGAAGCATTACTCTTTCAGTCAACAGCTGGATCAAATGCTTACTCCATGGAACAAGAACTGGGACCAGGCTCCTGCTCACCTGAGCTTGCTCACATGGTCATTCAAGTAACACAAATAAGCATGAGCGTTTCAGAACGTGGTCCCTGTAAAATCCTGTTAATCTTTAAATGCCCCACACATGAATACATTATGGCCCAACACAGTTGACATTTCAACTGCAAAAATGAGTGGGGAGGGGCAACCCTATGAACCCCAGTGCAGGGGAGAAATCCTTGCAGAGACAGATTACAGCCCTTGGTTTTAAAGTCCTGCTCCTCCAGGAATACTTGGATTTATCCCTAAGAAATGTGTTAAGAAAAACCAACACCCGTGCAAACGATCCAGGCAGAAGGCTTTGCGCTGTCTTTTAATACACAAGAAGCCAAGAATAGCCCCATCTTATATGAAAAGCTCAGGGTCAGTTTAGAGAGTTAGATTTACCATTTACCATACTGAATTAGGATCCTCTTTTTTTTTTTTTTTGGTGCTAGGGATTGAACCCAGGGGCATCCTACCTCTGAGCTACATCCTCAGCCCTATTTTATTATTTATTTATTTATTTATTTAAACAGGGTCTCATTAAGTTATGGAGGGCCTCATTAAGTTGCTGAGGCTGGCCACGAACCTGCAATCCTCCTATCTCAGCCTCCCAAGTACTGGGAGGCGTGCGGCAGATAAGGATCCTCTTTAAGAGCCAAATAGATGAAGAAGATGCTGTGAGTGTTATGATTGAGAGGAGTAGGCCATGCCACCACCACGTGCCTTACTTCCCAATCTACTTTCCCCTCCCACTCTCAGAATAGATGAATTGATACCAATAATCACAGTAAAAAGAAAGTTAGATATCATGACCTCATCCACAATCATACATACAGCTTTAAGTTTGAATAAAGTGAAACCTTTAAAACGAACGGTAAAAAAAGCTTTACATGCTGCACATTTGATATCTCACCAGCAACATAAATTTGTCCTGACCTAATGCCTCTTCTTACAAAGTGCTCCCACCCTCTCATCCTTGGCCACTTCACGCCAGTCCAGGCAGTAGATGGAAGTCTTGGCTATGTTAGGGCTTGTAGGCACACAAAGAAAAGAACAGGTTTTAGAGGTGCTCAGATAAAAAAAAAAAAAAAAAAAACAGTGTTCCAAAGCCAAGTGAATGCGGAGGACAAATATATTCAATAAAATAAAACCGAGTCCATACTCTGTGGCAAGTCTTGTTCTTTTTTCTTTCTTGTGGTGCTGGGGGTGAAACCCAGGTCCTCGAGCATGCTAGGCAAGGACATTCCACCACAGAGCTACATCCCCAGCCCCAGGTCTTCTAAGAACTGTTTAAACTTGCTGTTGAGTAAAAGATAAAAGGTTCTTTATTTTCAGTTTAAATCTTGGGGAGTGGGGTTAGAACAGAGAAACTAGTCAACAAACTAACAGTTCCCAGGGTGAATGCTGGTGCATTTACTGGGGCATTTTCCTTCCTGGAGGAGAAGCAGAGTTAGAGAGAGTGGAGATGAGTTCAGTTAAAATGCTAATTTTGCGGAAACTCTAAGACATCAGAGTGGAGATATCCAACAGGCAGGTTTCACTGCTGGACCAGACAGCATGAGCAACGTATGTGCACGTCCTGGGAACACGAACATTGAGGCTACGGAATGAAGGAGGCAGAGAGACCAGGGCACGCACGCCCTAAGAACATCATCTAAAGGACAAGTAGGAGAAAGTGCCTGTAGAGAAGACTTAGATCCGCAGTTGGAAATGCCTTTAAATCCCAGCCAGTCTTTCATACACGGCAGACTCCTATGACATGGAACATCCTGAGCTTCCTCTAGAGTATGCTTTTAAGATATAATTGATTTTTAGAACGGCTTCAGATACTGCAACTGTTGAGAGATTTTCTGTACATTTTTGGGTTTTCTATGCACACAATTATATTAAGAACAGTGACAAACTTATTCCTTCCTTTATAATCCTCATACCTTTTCTTTTTCTTGCCTTATTGCACTGGCTATGACTATCAGTAAAATGCAAAATAAAGGTCATATGAGCATACTTTTCTAGTTCCCAATCCCAAGAGGAAATCTTCCACTATTTCCCCAGTAAGATGATGTTTGCTATAATTTTCTTTTTTCTTTTTTTTTTTTTTTTGCGGTACCGGGGATTGAACCCAGGGGCGTTCTACCTCCGCGCTACACCCCCGGCCCTATTTTTTATACTTTATTTTTGAAACCGGGTCTCATGAAGTTGCAGAGGGCCTCACTAAGTAGCTGAGGCTGGCTGCAAACCCGGATCCTCCGGTCTCCGCCTCCCAAGTACTAGGACTACAAGCATGCGCCACCACGCCCAGCTGCTATAATTTTCTTATAACCATTCTTTATCAGATCCAGGAAGTTCTCTACTATGATTAGTTTGCTAAGATTTAAAAAAAATAACGAGTATCATTTTGACCATGAATATTAAATTTTACCAAATGCCCTTTTCTGCTTCTACTGAAATATAATTTTTCTTCTTTGTTAATGTGACAACTTATAAGATTCTTGAGCATAAACAATCTTTCATTCCTGGGTAGAACCCAACTTGGTTATGCATATATTTTATCATACTCCTGGATTTGGCATATTTTGTTTTCAACTTTTGCATCTATGTTCAAGACAGAGAATGGTCTGAAATTGTCCTTTCTTTTGATGTTCTTAGGGGTTTTGGGTATTAAGCTACACTCCCAGACCCAATAAGGTAGATATGAAACATAAATAAATTTCATTTTTAGACATGGGTCCCATTATAAACTACCTCATTATTTATATGCAAATATTCGAAAATCTGAAAACAATTCAAAATCCAAGGCATTTCTGGTACTAAGCATTTTGAAAAAGAGATACTCAGCATCTGTGTTACTAATAGATTTTTCAAGCTGTTAAGCCTTTAAACTCAGGGCTAGTGTATACTAAACTAAATCATGAACTTCTCCCTTCTAACTCTTATTAAAGTAATATGTTATTCTTGTTTTCCTGTCTGTACTATATAGTCTTTAAAAGTATAGTCTGTGGGAGGCTGAGGCAGGAGAATTCCAAGTTTGAGGCCAGCATGGACAACTTAGCTGGACCCTATCTGAAAATTGAATTTAAAAAGGGTTGGGGCTGTAGCTCAGTGGTGGATAACTAGAGCAAATTTCAGGCCCTAGGTTCATTCCCCAGTACTGAGCACCAAAGAGAGAGACAGACAGGCACTGACTGAGAGACTAGCTCTGTTCTGTGCTTCCACTGTATCCTTTACAATTTATGGAACTTACCTAAGGACATGTTGGTACTTGGCCAATACTTGGCCCAGTCTTAGAAAGACCAATAATTAAGTATAAAAGTTTTGAGTTTCTCAAAATGGAGAAAAGTCAAGAGAATTTAGGTCAAAATGTAGAATACAGTCAGATAAAGAAGGGCTGGAGATAGAGCTCAAGAGTAGAGCACTTGTCTAACATGCCCCAGTACAACCAGACCACAAAATTAATTAAGTAATTGAGTAATTAAAGTCAGATAAGTGGCTGGGCGTGGTGGCGCATGCTTGTAATCACAGTACTTGGGAGGCTGAGACAGGAGGATCCAGGTTCACAGCCAGCCTCAGCTACTTAGGCCCTCTGCAACTTAGTGAGACCCTGTTTAAAAATAAATAAATAAAAAACAGGGCTGGGGATATAGCTGGGAGATAGAATGCCTCTGGGTTCAATCCCCAGCACCGCAAAATATATATATATAAATAAATGAATGAATAAATATAAAGTCAGGTAAGTGGAAGAATTTGTACATGACTGTTAAATATTTGCAGAAAGATGGGAAGGAGGTAGGCACTGCATATATTGTATAAACACAAAACATTCCTTTTAAAAGGTAAAGACAAGAACTGGTAATAGTTTTTACTTAGGTGAATACCAAATAAACTGTAATGTGTTACCTCAACTGATGTGAAAAGATCGCAGGTCTACACATTTTATTAATAAAAGGTCACCTAGCCATAGCCATGATCAAGCTAGGTTATTTCTTAGAGAAACCAGATAGGCAGCAGAGGATGCTGGAGCCCAGAAAAATAAAGGTGAGGAATGAGAAGAGCTCCACTAGAACTGCAGAAGCAGCAGGGACTCGGCCATTTAAAATAAAATTAAAAACACAAAGCAACAGATTAATTAATTAATGTAGTTGGGGATTGAACCCAGGAGCATTCTACCTCCAAGCCATAATCCCAGACCTACTTATTTTTATTTTGAAACAAGGTTTCGCTAGGTTGATGAGAGTCTTACTTGCTGAGGCTATCCTTGAACCTGCAATCCTCCTGTCTCAGTCTCCCAAATACTGGGATTACAAGTGTGCGCCACCATGCCCAGCTCAAAACAATGGATTTAACCTTTTACTAATCATAGCAAGCTAATGATTACACACACAGTTAGCTGCAATGTAAAGTTCATAAATTAACAAGGGAGTGCGATGTGAGAAATAGGTAGGTTTAGTATGGAGTCTAGGGTACGATGTAAAACTTTTTTTATGGCAGTACTGGGGATTGAACCCAGGAGCATTCTACCCCCGAGCTACACCCCCAGCTCTATTTTTTATTCTTTATTTTGAAACAGGGTCTCACTCAGTTGCAGAGGACCTCACTAAGTAGCTGAGGCTGGCCTCAAACCTGGATCCTCCTGTCTCGGCCTCCCAAGTACTGGGATTACAAGTGTGCACCACCATGCCCGGCCATGAAAAACTTTTTATGACTGTACTTAGAAGGAAAAAAAGAAAGAAGAGAGTAGAATCTCAAGATTGTTAAAGATCCAAAGCTGGGTGTGGTGGCGTGCACACACACACACACACACACACACACACACACACACAAATTGTTAACCAATGGAAACAGAGAATGACGAATAATTTGATAAAATTTTATGTATCATATAAAGTATGGCCAACAAAACAAAAACAGGCACCAAGATGTACCAAGATAGCACCATTCAATAAGCATAATAAAGGTATAAAGATTAACCATCACCAAAGAATATGTAATTAAGATAAAGGACATGTCAAGCTTAACCACTAGAAGGCAGTAGCAGGCCATCAGAAAGTAGCCCCTTGTCTTGAAATAAGTAGCACTATTATTCTCCAACACCCTTGCTATAGCAATGCTGGAATGTCTAAATAGCGATTTCAAAAGCTCTCAAAAAATTAATAAGTTCAAAAGAGGCCACAAAGTCAGTTTAAAATTATAAAATTTTTAAAAACACCCTTTTTGCCTGTAGGAATAGAGCAAAATTTAAAAGATACACACCAGGGTCAGAAATGTGGGGGAATTAATACTTGTAAGTTAGTGGAAATATGAACTGACGCAGACTTTTGGAGAACAATTTAGCAAAATACAGAAAAATTGAAATGATCGATTTGATCTGTTTGGAGTCTAGCTCAAAGATGTTCACCAGCAGCACTGTTCATCATGGAAAAAAACTTGAGACAATCTAGATGTTTATCAACAGGGAAATGGTTACATAAAAATCCACATTATGAAATAAGTAGCATTTCTAAACTGAGGCAGATCTGTTTTGAGATGGAAGGATTTCTACTATCTAATGAGTAAAAACTACATAATGTGAATATATATAAACACATATTTATAGAAAATGTTTGCAAAATTACATAGAAAAAAGGGGGCACCTAAGTTGTTGGGGAAGAGGTCTTATAATATGATTAAGGAGGGACACTGAAGTTATAGTAAACTTATTTCTATACTATTTTAACTTTTCCAATAAGCATGTACTATTCTAATTATCTGTATGGTATGCAGGAGTAAAACTTAAGGCAGAAAGCATTAAACGTAATGTGAGCATTTCTGTTGTTAAAAAAATAATACAATTGCAGGGTGTCGTGGCGCACACCTGAAATCCCAGTACTTGGGAGGCTTGAGACAGGAGGACAACAGGTTCAAGGTCAGCACAAGGTAACTTAGTAAGACCTTGTTTCAAAATAAAAAAATCAGACTGGGGGTGTAGCTCAGAAGTAGAACACCCCTGGGTTCAATATTCAGTACCACCACAACAATAAAAAATACAATTCAAAATAAAGACAACAAAGATTATTTTTAAATTATGAGTGCTTAACATGAATAAAACCAAATTTTTTCAACTACTGCTAGCATTTTTGGGTGTTTTTGTTGTTTGTTTTTATGGTTCTGGGGATTGAAGCCAGGGGCATTTTACCTTCAAACTACACCCCCAGCCCTTTTTATTTTTATTTTTTTGAAGGTCTCGCTATGTTGTTGAGAGTCTCACTATGTTGCTGAGGCTGTCCTTCAACCTATGATCCTCCTGTCTCAGTCTACCAAGTACTGGGATTACAGGTGTGCACAACCACACACGGCCAATTAGTTTTAAAAAAGGACAACCTTACACAAATTTAATGACTAGGTTACACATCAGTAGGAAATGGAGAGGGATAATGAGTATTTAATGATGATTAAATACAGTGTGGTTCTGTAGCTGCAATGAACAGCCATCCTTGCTCCCAAACACACTTGCTGAGGAAAGCTAGCGTGAGTGAGCTGCAGGGGCCGAGCAGAGACGTGGGGAGAGAGAGGGTCTGGAGCAAAGGAACTAATGAGAACCTACAGATCCCTTGCCTCCAAAACCAGGAATGTGGGCATTATGACATACACCTCATAGCATATAATGGCAGACTTTGACCACGGTAAATTCATTTTTTTCTCTTAAGAATAATATAAACAGACTAGTACTATTTGGGAACTTTGTAAATTATATAATCGGTGAAACCACAGAGCTGAAAAAAGGTAAGAGGGTTTGGAACAATTTGTACCTTATAGAGCCCTATAAAAGGAGTTACCCATACATTTTCCTTCTGATGCTTAAAAGGTACTACCAATTGAGTTGGACTTGTTATCAAAAGAATTGCATATTCTAGCTAAAGCCTGTCCTGGGTATCCCTCTGCTCTTTGAATCTTGCTCACTTAGCATTTCATCTGAGCAGGGGCCCTTGTTTCACTTCCACTAGCCCAGAGCCAAAGCATCTAGACAGCTAATCCATTACTTAGATCCTAAAAGATCTTAAAATTGTCCCAACATACTGGATTTTGTAAAATATTTAATAGGCTAGTAATCAAAGACTTGTCTACTCTGATTTACCATGTAAAAAAATGGCAAACCCAAGCCAGGTGTGGTGGCGCACGCTTATAATCCCAGTACTTGGGAGGCTGAGACAGGAGGATCACAGGTTCAAGGACAGCCTCAGCAAGTAGTGAGACTCTCATCAACTTAGCGAGTTCAAAATAAAAGTAAAATAGGGCTGGGGGTATAGCTTAGAGGTAGAATGCCCCTGGGTTCAATCCCCAGTACCACACACGCACAAAGAAGACAAACCCATCTCTCTGTTTAGACTGTCAGCATTTCAGGGGGCTTAGGGAGGAGGTGGATCACTAGTTTCCTAGGCTTACTGAAGGCATTTAATTGCACTCAATAGACAGATAAGAGACCTGCAACAAACATACATAAGGGATGCCCATTAGGCTCCAGAGTGATTTGCAACACTGTTTTCTAAAGTCTCCTGGCAGTGACAGGTCCCTGTGGGGGGAAGTTGCTTGGCAACTGGAGTTCTTATTTACCAATAGGTAATTTAATATAAAGCCTTCTAAGTTATGCACAGTGTAATCCATTATGTTTGTTCTTATTGGTTATAGCATTCTGAAGACGGTAAAAGTGTAGGTGGCTACTTAAGGCAGTAATAAATTGAAAGGAAAAAATAGAATACAAAGTAATACTTAAGTGAGTCACTTTCTCTTCCTCAACCCTCCTCCTCCAAAGCAAAAGCAAACTCATTCCCCTTCCCTCCCCACCAAGTATCAGAAGAAATTCAACCACCCTCCAGCCCTCAAAAGCCACACAGAGAAATGAAAGCATTATAACTTTAAGAATGCTCAAACAACTGTTCAGCAAGAGGATCTGGGTATAAAAGGTAGTCTGATGAAAGAACAGCAGGCCTGCGCACAGGCAGAGAACAACAGAAGAGACACTGTCCGTGGGGAGGGGGCTCCGGCATAACCATTCGCTCAGGGTATAAATTGCTTAGGCAGAAACATTAGTCAAGAAAAAAAGGCTAATTACTAAAGAAAACTGCTTCCAGACCAAGGCAGCCACTGGAATACATTATAAATAGATGCTGAGCCAGGCCAAGGCACTCAAATTTTCCCCTTTTCCCCTTCACTGTAGGGAAAAAAAAAAAAAACATTTCATGCAGTGAATATTATTCCAGAAACCAAGAGCAAAAAACAATTGAAATTCAATACTAAATCATAAAATGCTACAATTTCAAAATTTAATAAAATAGCTTGAAAATCTGCCTACGAAAATAACATAAGGAAATTAACAAGGGTTTCACTTTCCAAAAAGATATTTGTTCCGGCTTAACCAACACTGATACACCCCCCCCTTGGTATTCTTGCTCCTTTGCTGCCACAAACATTTAGAACCTCACCCAAGCTACCAAACTAAAACTATGATGAATCGAAGTATTTTTAGGAGCTGGTTTTTTGGTTATTGTCGTAACTTTTTTTTTTTTTTTTGGTGGTGGTGGTACTGGAGATTGAACCCAGGGCCATTCTACCTCTGAGCTATACTCTAGCCCTATTTTGTTTTTTATTTTGAAACAGGGTCTCACTAAGTTACGGAGGGCCACATTAATTTTTTTAATTCTTTATTTTTGAAACAGGTTCTCACTAAATTGTGGAGGGCCTCACTAAGTAGCTCAGGCTGGCCACGAACCTGCGATCCTCTTGTCTCAGCCTCCCAAGCACTGGGATTGCAAGTGTGTGCTACCACACCCAGCTATTGCTGTAACTTTTAAAATAAACACTAATGGTCTCTCTATGCAGTTTTCCCCCAGAAGAAGAATGCTTAAATTCCAAAGAGAGAAAAATGAGAAACTAACTGAATATTATAAACTTCATTAGAAGGGGACCACTTTCAAAAGATTTACCTTCACTATATGTAGTTTGGTAAGGGAAATAATAAAGAGTGTCATTCAATAAATAAAAAGGCTACATCTTATACTACCAAAACAATTCCCACCATGAAAATATCACTTGAAACAAAAATTCTAGGTTTATCATGCAGGGGAAATTTGGAAGGCTGGTAAGTATAATTACCCTCTGAAAGCAACTCCAAAAATTGCCCTTTAAGGGTAATTAACACACACATACACACACAAACACACACACGCACACACACCCAGGCTGATTTTAGGCTGCTGGTACCCAACAAATAAAGAAAAGACTTAGTAATAATATAAATTAAGCTGAATCAACCTATATCAAACCACAACAACCACATAATCCATTATTTTTTATTTGCCTTTAATTCTTTGCATAGCTCCCTTCACAGTAACTTATCAAAAAGAATATAAGAACAACTTCATTCAATAAATACCACATGCCTACTATATGCTGGGCACTGAAGCAACACAGAAAAACAGCAATTTAAAGACTTGTTCCAAGCTGGGCATGGTGGTGCACACCTGTGATCCTAGTACTTGGGAGGTTGAGACAGGTGGATCACAGGTTTGAAGCCAGCCTTGGCAACGTAGTGAGGCTCTCAGCAACTTTGTGAGACCCTGTTTCCAAATAAAAAATAAAATAGGTCTGGGAGTATAGCTCAAAGTAGAATGCCCTTGGGTTCAATCCCCAGCACCACAAAAAAAAAAAAACTTATTCCAAGCTGGGTGTGGTGGTGCATGCTTGTAATCCCAGTACTTGGGAGGCTGAAACAGGAGGATCACAGGTTCGAGAACAGTCTCAGCAAGTAGTGAGACTCTCATCAACCTAGTGAGATCCTGTTTCAAAATAAAAATAAAATAGGGCTGGGTGTGTACCTCGGAGGTAGAATGCCCCTGGGTTCAATCCCCAGTACTAAAAAAAAATTGTCCCAGTTTACTGTCAAATCTCTGATCAACTCTGAAAGATATTCTTAGTACTTATGGGAATGCCTGGATTCCATGTATTCATTTATAATCACTATCATAATAATAGTTTTTAATTGTTGTTTAGCTCTTTTTTTCAATGATAATTCAATTCATTCTTTTTTACAATAATTCAATTTTTTTGTTTTTACCTTCATTAGCTTCTGGCCTTGAATTCTTGATATAAGCGGAGAATTTGGCAAAGATGTCCATTCCAGCAGTATTTGATTCTGGGTGTTTTGGTGAAAGCTTTAAGTACCTAAATAGAAAAGGTAATAATAGATTGATTAGAGTCTTCAAAGATATATTAGAGTAAGTGCTGTCAATCAACAAACCACTGTGCTAGGAGTTACAAGACATCATTTAACAGCTATTTTATTGTAAGAAAGGCCATCATCTGTTTTCTACAATATTTTTTATTTATGTGTGTGTGTGTGTGTGTGTGTGTGTGTGTGTGTGTGTGTGTGTGTGGTACTGAGGATGAAAACCAGGGGCATTCTATCTCTGAGCTACACACCCCCAGCCCTATTTTATTCTTTTTATTTTTGAAACAGTGTCTCCCTAAGTTGTGGAGGGCCTCACTAGGTTGTTGAGACTGGCCACGAACCTGCAATCCTCCTGTCTCAACCTCCCCAGTACTGGGATTACAAGCGTGCGCCACCATGCCTGGCTACAATTTTTTTTCTTTTAATACCGGGGATTGAACTCAGGGGCGTTCTACCTCCAAGCTACATCCCCCAGCTCTATTTTTTTATTCTTTATTTTGAAACAGGGTCTCACTAAGTTGTAGAGGGCCTCACAAAGTAGCTGAGGCTGGCAGCGAACCTGGATCCTCCGGTCTCAGCCTCCCAAGTACTGGGATTACAGGCGTGCACCACCACGCCCAGCTTACAATATAAGTGTGCTTTTTCCTTAGAAAAGAAAGCTCTTCACGGTGTTTTTGTTCGCATATTATTATTCTTAGCAACCAAAGGGCACCTACACTCCACCTCCATTTTATAAATTAGAATGCTAGGGAAACAGTCAACTTGTTCAAAGATTTGTGCCAAGCCAAAGAGCGTCTCAGAATGAGATCTCAGCATTGCTGTCCAGGAGAACTTTCTGTGATGATGGAAATGTTCTATGTCTTCACTGTCCAATAAGGTAGGCTAGCCATTAGTGCCAGGTGGCTATCTGAATACAAACTTAAATGAATCACAATAAAATAAAATTAAAAATCCACCTCCTCAGTTGTACCAGTCACATTTTAAGTACTTGGTAGTTACTAGACAGCACAGCTCTGGAGGCTTCTCAGGGCCGGATACCTACTTAGTATGCCATGCACTGGGCCGGCCCTGCACAGCAGTACCAGAGAGCATCCTGATCACCGACCGCAGGAAAAGAACAGCAGCAGGAGGCAGCTGTCTCTGCAAAGCCCCACCCAGGCCTTCTCCAAACCCCTGTACGTCAAATATTCCATAATATGTTCATAAAGGCAGCAGTGAGCAAGAAAAATAGGATGTGTGATATTATACTGACGACTCTGTTGTGATGGTCCAAGGTTTTTCAACTTTGAGAAGAGATATGACACACCGGCTTTCTATGTATTTATGAATTTATTTATTTATGTATTTATTTTTGGTACTGGAGATTGAACCCAGGGGAGCTCTACCACTGAGATACATCTCTACCCCTTTTTATTTTTTATTTTGAGACAGGGTCTCATTAAGTTGCCAAAGCCTCAAACTTATGATCCTTCTGCCTCAACCTTCTGAGTAGGTGGGATTACAGGCATGTGCCAATGCATCTGGCTGACAAACCAGCTTTTTAACACAGAGGGACACAGACAAGTATTTTACATATTTAGATTTCAAACACATACTCGGTATATTTCTTCATATGAAAAGACTCAACTAATCAATCATCTTCCTTTCAGCAAGGCTTGTACAACTCCAAGAGGCAGGACTAGAGAAATTCAGACTCAGCCCACTTCAGGGAAGCTTGCGAAGCCCTGCAAAATGTCACTGGAAAATGGACTTGGGAGGAGGAAGACTTTGGGGGAGGGAATCTTACATTTGACTAGTTATTGCAATTTATTCATATACTGGAAGACAATGCCTTGTCTGTTTTCTTTAAATTAAAAATAAATGTGAGAGCCGGGTACAGTGGTGCAGGCCTATAAACCCAGTACTTGGGAGGCTGAGACAGGAAGATCGCAGGTTTGAAGCTAGCCTTAGCAACTTAGCGAAGCCTTCAGCAACTAAGTGAGACCCTGTTTTAAAAAAAAAAAAGCTAGGCGTGGTGGTGCACACTTGTAATCCCAGTACTTAGGAGGCTGAGACAGGAGGATCGCAGATTCGAAGTCAGCCTCAGCAATTTAGCAAGACCCTGTTTCCGAATTTAAAAAAAAAATGAAATTGGGCTGGAGTATAGCTTGGAGGTAGAATGCCCCTGGGTTCAATCCCCATTACCACACACAAAAAAAATTACAGTTAATTTTTTTTCACCATTAATCCCAGGTCCAACATCCCTGGATTTCCCTTAACTATAAAACAATCAGTCTCCAGTTTAGGTGTTTCCACCATCTGTAATACAGCACTTTCGTTGACTTGTTCCATGCAAAAATTAGTGCAGGAGACACAAGTGCCTCAATGTATCTATATCTATGTCTTCCTTCAGACAAGTTTCCAAAATTTTTCTTTTCTCCAAACAGTATTTAGCTGTACTACGTTTGCTAATAAAGTAAACTTCATAACTATCAAAATAACTAACAGGAAGGCAGGCATGAATTTCACATCGTCTACATATTCATTATTCACACTAACATTCATTTATTTTTGTAATTATTGTATTTATTATGTGCCAGGCTAGAGTTGTAAAGATAAGCACATAGAGGCATACTTACTACTACTTTTAAAATACATAAGAATTCTAACTATAGACCTATTTTGGTGAACAGATAAGAATGGAAAATTTGCAATCAGCAAATTCTTATTCATACAGAAATGGATGCTACCAAAACTCTGGAAAAAATAAAAAACAAAACGCTGTTCTCTAGAGCAGGTTAAACATGCCCTATTCTCTTCTACTGTGATAATTAAATGTGCACTATTATTTAGTGAATAAAATACTATCGCTTCAAGAGACCGTTCGCCTCAATCTTTCATTCTGCCTAAAAGAAAATTGTGTTCCTGAAAGCTTACATAGTTGCTCTCCAAAATCATTCAACTTGTTAAGAGTATCTGCAAACTAAGACTTGGATTTTTTTTTTTTGCGGTACCGGTGATTGAACCCAGGGGTAATTCTACCTCCGAGCTACAACCCCAGCCCTATTTTTTATTCTTTATTTTGAAACAGGGTCTCACTGAATTGCTCACTAAGTAGCTGAGGCTGGCGCGAACCTGGATCCTCCTGTCTCAGCCTCCCGAGTACTGGGATTACAAGTGTGCACCACCACGCCCGGCTCAAGACTCGGATTTCATGTCCCCAGGTCCAGTGGTTTTCAGATCAATTTTTTTTTTTTTGCAGTACTGGGGATTGAACCCAAGGGCATTCCATCTCCGAGCTGCATCCCCAGCCCTATTTTTTATTCTTTATTTTGAAACAGGGTCTCAGTGAGTTGAGGAGGGTCTCACTAAGTAGCTGAGGCTGGCCGCAAACCCAGATCCTCCTGTCTCAGCCTCCCAAGTACTGGGATTACAAGCGTGCGCCACCACACCCAGCTCGGATCAAATTCTAACAGACAAATTAAATTCTAAACAAACAGCAACACCCCTTGCTCAGCATGTCACATTGGGGCTACAGAGCTCACCTGGGGAAAGGAACTTCCCAGCCGAACATACTGTTTCCAGGCACGTAAATAAAAGAAACCTCATGGGAAGTCAAGCCGCACCTGCGTGCTTCTGCATTTGCTGAACTGACGACCACCTTCAGTCTCACTTGCTCATCACAATAAGTGAACTGTCTTTGGTTCTCTCCTAACCTTCCTCTACACTTGAGCTGGCCTTCAATTCACAAAGCACAATCCAATTAAAGAGTTACCTTTTGCCTCTTTTATAAAAGCCAAATAAAATGAAATGAGGAGAGCAGAGAGCAGAGAACAGAGGAAACGCATGCTTTTAATGGACCTCAGCTCTGACAGAGAAAACTTGGACAAATACTTTGTGAAAACTTGGACAAATAATTTGGAATTCTCATGTTCAGTCTTCTCATGAAGTCTTCATGAGGATTAATTGAGATAATCCATTAAATAGTCCCCAAAGCACAGTGCATGGCTCATAATTAGCACTTGAGTGTTATTAGTAACAGTGGAGGCATTAGCAGTATCAAAAGTAATCCCTCCTATATAAAGTGAAACTCTCTTCAGAATATAAATTACAACACAAAAGCAAGAAAAATATCTGTAGAGAGAATATGGCACATTATCAACACTTTGATAATATGAGAAGCCGGGTATGGTGGCATACACCTACAATCCTAGCACATGAGAGGCTGAGACAGGAGGATCTCAGGCTTGTGGCCAGCCTCAGCACTTTAGTGAGACTTGCTTCAAAATAAAAAATAAAAGCCAGGGGTGGTAGCACACACTTGTAATCCCAGTACTTGGGAGGCTGAGACAGGAGGATCACAGGTTCAAGGACAGCCTCGGCAAATAGTAAGATTCACCTCAACCTAGCAAGACCCTATTTCAGAATAAAAATAAAATAGGTCTGAGGGTGTGGCTTGGAGGTAGAATGCCCCTGGGTTTAATCCCCCGTACCACACACACACACACACATTTTCTAAGAGTTTAAACTGAAACACCATCTCTGGTTACAGTATTTTTATTAATTTGCTCAAATAAAATGGGACTAAAAATTTTCTATAAAAAAGTAGTGACAGCCAGGTATGATGGCACACGCCTGTAATCCCAGTACTTGGGAGGCTGAGACAGGAGGATCAAAAGTCCGAGGACAGCCTCAACAAGTAGTGAGACTCTCATCAACCTAGCGAGACCCTGTTTCAAAATAAAAATAAAATAGCCGGGCATGGTGGCGCACACTTGTAATCCCAGTATTTGGGAGGCTGAGACAGGAGGCTCACAGATTGGCAGCCAACCTCAGATACTTCGTGAGGCCCTCCACAACTTAGTGAGACCCTGTTTCAAAATAAAAAATAAACAAATAGGGCTGGGGGTGTAGCTCAGAGATAGAATGCCCCTGCATTCAATCCCTAGTTCTGGGAAAAAAAATTCTTGTTTTTTTTTTTGTTGTTGTTGTTGAAGAAGAGTAAAAGACAGTATGAGAAAATGTCCATTTGATTAAAGCGGTATACATGAAATCAATACACTGACTTTAAAAGCTTAAAATATATTTGTAAGAATTTACACAATAAGCATTTCATATAATGCATTAAAACCCAATATTGTTTCCTTCATAGAGAATGAGTATGTCATTCAAATTGCTTTCAATCAGTGTCTGAGGGCAAGGTAACAAGTATGGTGCTGTCCTCAGAGCTGTGAGACTTTTAAGAATAAAAATGAATCTGGTGGGTTCTATGACGCAACCATCTTCAAAAGTCATTTCTACGAAGTTGAATGCATGTTCACAATAGTTCTTTACTAATAGAGAACATTTACATTTTACAAAGATCTCAGTTTTGACTTATTGGTATTCTAATTATAAGGAAAAATTGAGATTGTTTTATTAACATTGGTCTGGAGATACTTTACTGGAGATGAAAGCAAGTTAGGATGCCTGAAAAACAGGGATAAAAGAAGTCTGAGTTTCTTGGAAGGAAGGCAGGCAGAGGACAGGCTTTTGGAATTAGTATAAAAAGGATTAAGAGAATGAAAATCTTAGGTTAGCACAAGACTGCTAACCAGTGGGCGATTCTGTTCATCACAAACAATGGGCTAGCTGTGGAAAGAGGCATGGTTATTCATATTTCTCCTAGCAGCCTTCCGGCCTACCGTCTCCAAGACTGCACACTCTCCAGCCACTCCTACAGGCCCCCAAAAGAAACACTACACTTTTATATATTTTTAAATAAGGCTTAGTTCAAGTTTGTCTCTTCTCTAAAGCCTTTCCTGCTCCCTCTCACTACCACACCCCAACCCACATACACTACCACCTCTACTCATACTTGATGGTGTAAGTTAAAGGCAAGAACTGTGTCATATTCACTATTGTGTCCACACTGTTTTGTAGCCCAGTAACTGCAGAATGAATGAATCAGGAGTGAATGAATAAACAAATAGATAAATGGATGAATATTAAGCAACTAATTTTAGAACCTTCTGACTCAATTAATCCCATTTCTGGGAAATGTATCTGGACATGAAGGGTAAAAGTCAAGTCAACTAAGGAGACAGGCTTGAGTCAGAAGAAAAGAAACACATCAGTTTTCCAGATAATGAAACTGGAAAAGCCTCAAAGAACCTAATACTGCTTTGAACCTATGCTGAGGCTACATAGGATGCAAAACTGTATCTGGAATCTAGCATAACAGCACATATACAACCTGGAGATCTAGAACATCTCCAAGAAATGAGTGAATATGAACCCAGGGACACCATGTGAAGGTCACTTCCCCTAAATTGTGGCTTTACAAAGTTACCTTTAAAACTGACAGAGCAAAGTCCACCGCGCCCTGCACCACATGCCCACTTAGACATTCTTCTGACTGGTTTCAGTTGGCACCTATCTTTCCTCATCCCTTCTCCTCCCTGAACTCTAAGTTGCGGAGGGCCTCACTAAGTAACTGGGGCTGGCCGTGAACCCAGATCCTTGGGTCTCAGCCTCCCAAGTACTGGGATTACAAGCGTGCGCCACCACGCCCGGCCCCACCTTTCTTAGTATGGCTTACTAGCCTGGCAAGAAGTCACTTCTGACATCTATGTAGCATTAATTATTATTAGGAACTTAGAAGAGAATCCTGGTAATTCTAAATCAATGCTATCTGAATTTAAATTAAGTACTGTCAGGTAAAGGATCTCTGAGGACAAGAGAGACAAAGCTTCAAAGAAGTGGCAGTGTTTCCACACAGGTTTTATTTGATACTCACTTGGGAGGGCATAAGACTTCTTCAAGAAACTCCTCAATCTTATTTACATCCGTTTTGACCTCACTGTTGAAAGTTATAAATGGCGGGTGGGTCCCGGGAGCCAAGTTCTGCAGGTCTGCAGGCTTCCTGTTAAGCAAAATAGTGATCAAAATGAGATCATTTGTAACTAAGAAAACAAGAATACTTTAAATTCCGAGTGGGTCTAAACTTTCAAGTATACAAAAATGAATAAGACATAGACTCTTTCATTAAGTATGAGTTGGAATAGTGCTCTAATAAGAAGCAAATCTCCACAAAGCACATGATCTACGGGAAGACTCCAAAAGACAAAGTTTGTTCTCATTCCAAACTTAAGGTATTTATTAGAGACGGTGGTAGAACGAGGAGGGAAGACTAGGGAAAAGTCAGTCTCTGATTTCAACTCTGGTACCAACTGTCTAAGATGGATCAGCCATAACTTGTCTAGGCCTTCATTCTTTTTTTTTTGGGGGGGTTGTACTGGGAATTTAATTCAGGGGCATTCTACCTCTGAGCTACACCCCCAGCCTTTTAATTTATTTTATTTTTTTGAAATGCGGTCTCGGTCTCACTAGGTTGCTAAGAATCTAAGTTGCTGAGGCTGGTCTCAAATCTGGGATCCTCCTGTCTCAGCCCCCAAGTATTGGTATTATAGGTATGTACCACCATACCCATACCCTGCAGTCTTTTTCAACTATAAGATTCCAAATCCCAAGGCCAGGCTTGGTGGCGCACGCTTGTAATCCCAGTACTTTGGGAGGTGGAGACCAGAGGATCCGGGTT
>PVJS01038585.1:0-19338 GCA_004027185.1 Glis glis
CCCCCCCACACACACACAGGATGAGGGGTCCCCAAAAGAGAGTAACCGCTGAAGTTCTTGGGAGGTGAGCTTTTAGCCTGTCTTGTGGTTCCCCATCTTCTCTGTTGTGATTGGCCAGAACAGGGTCTTGGGGACCCAGGGCCTTTGGCCCAATTTCAATCGTTAATTTGAATATCCAAAAGGTCAGTGGACTTTTCTCCTGGTATCACCTGTCTGCTCCTTCATCCTGTTTGATCATTCTTGGGGCTTAAGTTTTATATTATCTTGCACTGTTATTCCTGTATCTATTAACCTTCCCTACTTCTGTTAATTTTTGTGTGTGTGTGGTACTGGGAATTGAACCCAAGGGCACTCTATCTCTGAGCTACACTCCCAGCCCTATATTTCATTCTTTATTTTGAAACATTGTCTCACTAAGTTGCAGAGGGCCTCGCTAAGTAGCTGAGGCTAGCCTTGAACCCGGATCCTCCGGTCTCAGCCTCCCAAGTACTGGGATGACAAGCGTGCACCACCACGCCCGGCATCTGTTCTTTATGTAAATTGTTTCTTTGAATACTTCCTGTTCCTAGGTCCTCTACCCTGCCTCAATATGACCACAGAAATGCGTGTACTGTAGAAGGCAAAGAGTCAATGGTGGTGGTCCATGCCTGTCATCCCTGTCCTTGGGAGGCTCAGAGAGGAGGATGACGCATTCAAGGACAGGTTCAGCAATGTAGCAAGACTCTCAGCAACTTATCAAGACCCTGTTTCAAAAGCAAAAAATAAGCCGGGCGTGGTGGCGCACGCTTGTAATCCCAGTACTTTGGGAGGCGGAGACCGGAGGATCCGGGTTCGCGGCCAGCCTCAGCTCTCTCTCTGTCTCTCTCCCTGTCTCTCTCTCTCTCTCTCTCTCTCTCTCTCTCTCTCTCCCCTTCTCTCCCTCCCCCCCCCTTAGTGAGGCCCTCCGCAACTTCGTGAGACCCGGTTTCAAAATAAAGTATAAAAAATAGGGCCGGGGGCGTAGCGCGGAGGTAGAACGCCCCTGTACCACAAAAAAAAATAAAAAAAATAAAAAGCAAAAAATATAAAGGGGTTGGGGATATACATCTTGAAGGTACAATGCCTCTGTGCTCAATCCCCAGTACAAAAAGTACATACATACATACATACATACAAACATACATACATACATACATATTTTACCTAGTGAATTACTGTTGCCACAAATCACTAATTTTGAGGATTTCATTCTAATATATAAATAATTTAATTTTCATAACCTAAGTTATTCTACTGTCTGAGAAGGGAGGGTGCTTAGGACCATGGTGCTTGAATTTTAGAGTCTTATTGGGATTAAACACAATGATTTTATACACCACACTTTATTTATTCTAATAAGAGTCTATTCCCCCAATTAGAAAGTGTTTTCAGTAGTCCTGTATTATCATTCATTTCCACATATCATTCCTACTGTTTTAATTATAGTTTGTAAGGACAAACATGAACCGAAATTGTACTCTAAACTATCTCCTAGTTGGTCGATGAGTATTATCCTGAAACATAGAATATGGATTTGCCAAGGCAGGGAGTTAATCACATTGCCCTAGATTTTCTTTTATCTTGGCAGAGAAATAGTTCTTCCTTTCTAGCATGGAACCCAGTGCTCTGATAACTCTGTGACCTATTTTTGTCACCAGAACCTTAAATGTGGCAAACGTGAGACACCTGTATTAAACACTAACATAAGTAGTTAGTAAACCTCTACAAGACACTGTGCATTTTACCTAAAATCTGATCGTAGTGTAGAGATGGTTTTTGGATGATTTGGATGGGGTCGGCCCTGTGCTTACACTTAAAGGAAAATGCTTTTGACCTGACTACAGTAGCCTTAGCTCTGTGCAATGAATGCTTAGAATAAAATAAGGTTAGCCTGTTTCTTAAGACAGCCACTGATGAAAATTGACATTTTAAAATTCAGTCTCAAGCTGGACACGGGGGGGGGGGCACACCTGTCATCCCACTACTTGAGAGGCTGAGACAGGAGGATCACAGGTTTGAGGGCAGTCTCAGCAACTTAGAGAGACCCTGTCTCAAAATAAAAATAAAAGTGGGCTGGGTGTGTAGCTCAGAGGTAGAATGCCCCTGGTTTCAATCTCCAGTAAAGGAAAGAAAGAAAGAAAGAGAGAGAGAGAGAGAGAGAGAGAGAGAGAGAGAGAGAGAGAAAAGAAGGAAGGAAGGAAGGAAGGAAGGAAGGAAGGAAGGAAGGAAGAGAGAAAGAAAGAAATCCAGTCTCATCTATGCGTTTCCAAAGGGGAATACATGATAGAAAGAAAGCATTTTAATTTGTGGAATACAAAATAGAAAGAATACACTTTAATTGCTAGACATGTATTTTTAAAACTATGGTGGAAATATTTCAAACACACCATAGTAAAAAGACTGCAATATTGAACCCCCCCATACCTCATTCCTGTGCTTTGAAAATTATCCCCACATCACCAATCTTCAACCACGATCATAGTCACAAGGTTTCAAAAAAGATTTTACATTGTTATCTTTGAGCAGAAAATAGGAATTTTGATGTGTCAAGATAACCTTCCCTGTTTTTGTTCCTTACATAGATGATGCCTTTTAACCCTCCCTGTTCCCAGGAGCCCTGCCCTGCCTCATTAAGTATGTTCTCTGTTTCAAGCACTCTTAACACATAGTGTTTTTTTTACATGTTTTTATTGGTGCATCGTAGTCTCACATCACAATGAGTATCAGTTTGGGGTTAACATACATGCACACAGCTCTTGGTGTCCCTCCCCCCCACACATGTAGCACTGAGAATGATGTTGGTATAATCTCATATATACACCTTGTTTATGACAGTAATTCCATGGATTCACTACTTTCTTACCCTTACCCTTCCCTTGTACCCCTTCCCTTGCACCACCGAGGGTTCTCTGTTGTCATTGGAGTCCCTTGTGTGTCCCCACTACTCCCTAGGTTGCGCATATTAATGAAAACATATGTCCCTTCTTTTTTTGTGATTGGCTAATCTCACTTAACATAATGTTCTCCAGATCCTTCCACTTTCTTGCAAATGATGCTATTTTGTTCTTCTTTATTGCTGAGTAGAATTCTGTTGTGTGTATTTCCCACAATTTTGTAATCAATTCATCTGTTGATGGACATCTAGGTTGGTTCCATAATTTGGCCACTGTGAATTGTGCTGCTATGAACATGGGTATGCATAGATTACTGTTGTTTTCTAGACTCAATTCCTTTGGTATGATACCCAGTAGTGGTATAGCTGGATCATATGGTGGATCCATTCCCAGTTTTCTGAGGAATCTCCACACTGATCTCCATAGTGGCTGCACTAATTTGCAATCCCACCAACAGTGTAGAAGAGTCCCAGTTCCCCACATCCTCACCAACATTTGTTGTTGTTTGACTTCTTAGTGATTGCCATTCTAATTGGGGTCAGATGAAATCTTAGAGTAGTTTTGATTTGCATCTCCCCAATTGCTAATGATGTTGAACATTTTTTATGTAAACACACAGTGTTTTTATATAGCACACGCACTGAACTGCTGACTTTGGAGGTTGTCTTTCTGTCCGGGCTCAGTGGAGTGGTTTCTTTGGTCTTGGTTCAGCTCCAGGGATCTGGGCTGAGCCCCTCCAGCACCTGCTGTAGGTCCATGAGCAGCTGGGGTGCCTCGTTTATTATGGCCTCCTTGAGAAGGTAGTTCTATGTGGTTCTTGTATTCTCCAGAAAACTAGTCCAGGCTCCTCCCCAGAGCTGAAACTATTGTTTCCAATTTCAACACAATGGTGCCATCCTGGTATGAAGGTAACTTGGCAAGTTTCTACTTGTGTCTATCTGCTGATCTCTCTTTGGTTCAAGCAAGGCAGGTGGCCATGCCCAGATGCAAAGGGGCGCATGAATACACCTTAGTTCTTAAAGGTAATGGCTGCAGAGGCACACTGCAGAAAGACAAGCAAACATTGGAGAAAGGGGGCTTTGGCTGGTTTCACGATCTACGTCATAAAATTACAAGTCCATTGACTACCACAAAAGGAAATCAATAGAGCTGAGTAAGGACTTCCCAACATTCTCTTGTCTATTAAATCACTAATAAAACTGGCAAGACTCTGGAAGCAGTAAAAGGTGACGCATCTGAACCCAGCCAGGCTGTGGACACACCCCGACATAAATTCCATATATCACAAAGTGTCCTGAGGTTGTTTTCCAGGAAAAGTGTCCAGAATGAATCCACTTGAAACCAGCTCTTCAAGAATGGACATGCACAAAAGAAGCTCTCCCCTAGAGTGGCTGACATTTTGATATTATACGCTCAAAATTCCCTGCACAGAATGTGATAACCCCTCTCTCCAGGGAAACCCGAGACCTTTGAAGAGGCATTATGACTGTCTATGAATGCACAAAGGAACCCTGACACTCCCTCTTCTCTCCATCCAATCAACAACTTCTCTCCTCTCCCTTCTTTAAATTCCACTGTGACCAGCCGGTGGGGAGACAGATCTGAATTAACTTCCTCTCTGTCCCCTTGACAGTTGGTTGGCTCTCAAGAAAAGCTCTTTTTGCATAAACCCAGCACCTCAGTCACCACAGTGTTGGCTTTTATGCCCATGGAGCACTGAATTCTTGCTCCATAACATGTAGAGGATTTTCAGGGTAATGAAACCATTCTCTATCATACTCTGAGGTGGACCCATGTCATTATGCATTTGTTCGAGCCACATGATTAATCCTTGGTATTTCTTTCATAAAAGTCCACATTATACATGTGTCTAAGCCATAGCATATCCTAATTTAACAACCAATAGGGACAGCTCCATGAAGTGAATTCCAGTCACAGTTACCAAATGTCTGCCTACTCCAGGGACAGAATTAAATAGCAGTTGAATGAAACCAGACATGGTGGTGTGCACCTATAATCCTAGTACTCGGGAGGCTGAGACAGGAGGATCACAGGTTCAAGGCCAACCTCAGCAACTTATCATGACTCTTGGCAAATTAGCAAGACTCCGATTCAACAGCAAATAATAAAAAATAGCTGGGGTGTAGCTGGGAGGTAGAATGCCCCTGGGTTCAGTCCCTACTGCTCTAATAAATGGATAAATACATGCATAAATATATAAATACATAAATAACTATCAATTGAATGATTTTCTATCCACCTTACTCTGGCCTAAATCATTACCATACCTTCCTCAGATTTCCTGGTCCCACATGAGCAGCTCTCGACATTTCTTCCACACAAGTTCAAGTTGGGAAATGAGGTTATTTCTTTTTTTTTTTTTTTTTTGTGGACCGGGCATTGAACCCAGGGGCGTTCTACCTCCGTGCTACACCCCCGGCCCTATTTTTTATACTTTATTTTGAAACAGGGTCTCACGAAGTTGCGGAGGGCCTCACTAGGTAGAGGGGGGGCGGAGAGAGAGAGAGCTGAGGCTGGCCACAAACCCGGATCCTCCGGTCTCCGCCTCCCAAATACTGGGATTACAAGCGTGCGCCACCACACCCAGAAATTTTTTTTCCCACAATGGAATAATGAAACATAGCTGGCAGAGTATTGGAGGGTATAAGAAACACATGATCCAAGCCAGGTACAGTGGCCCGTGCTTGTAATTCCAGGCCTATAAGGACAGCCTCAGAAATTTAGCAAGACTCTGTTTTAAAATTAAAAGACTCTGTTTTAAAATTAAAAAATAAGCTGGACATGGTTGTGTATACCTGTCATCTCAGTACTTGGGAGGCTGAGACCGGAGGATCTCAGGTTCAAGGCCAGCTTCTACAACATAGCAAGACCCTCTGCAACTTAGTGAGACCCTGTTTCAAAATAAAAAATAAAATAGGGCTGAGGGTATATCTTGGAGGTAGAATGCCCCTGGGTTCAATCCCCAGTACAAGAAAGAATGAAAGAAAGAGAGAGAGAGAGAGAGGAAGGGAGGGAGGGAGGGAGGGAGGGAGGGAGGAAGGAAGGAAGGAAGGAAGGAAGGAAGGAAGGAAAGAAGGAAGAAGGAAGGAAGGAAGGAAGGAAGGAAGGAAGGAAGAAGAAGAAAGAGAGAGAGAGAGAGAGAGAGAGAGAGAGAGAAAGAAAGAAGAAAGAAAGAAGAAAGAAAGAAAGAAAGAAAGAAAGAAAGAAAGAAAGAAAGAAAGAAAATAGGGCTGGGTACTGTGGCTTGGAGGCAGAATTTCCCCAGTGCCCAAAATCAAGTACCACAAGTAAATAAACATGTTCTAGAATGTTCCATTGAAAAAATGTCAAGTTGGTAGTTTTTCAAGACTCACTCAAGCCACACTGAGGATGAAGTCCGGATTCTTCAACTGTAGTCTTGAGACGATATACCCAAAGAGAAAAACAGGAGTCAAAATAAGAGAAGTTGAGGGTTTCTGTTTGTCTTCAACAGCATCTAGATTATCCAAAAAGACAAAAGTGACCCTTGAACATTCTCCATCTATCATGGGTTTGATCCCCCAAAGGACCATGTGTTGAAGTCTTGGTCCCCAATGAGCAAGGTTCCGAGGTGGGGCTTTGGAAGTGACTGGATCATGAGGACTGTGACCTCATCAGTCCATCGACGGAGTCATAATTGGACGGACTATTGGGAGGTGGCGCAAAGTAGAGGAGGTGGGGGATAGTTGGGGGAAGATCACTGGGGCATGCCCCGGAAGGACATATCTTGACTCTGGCTCCTCCTCCTCCTCCTCCTCCTCCTCCTCCTTCTCCTTCCTCTCTCTCTTTTCTCTCTCTCTCCCTCTCTCCTCCTCTCTCTTTTCTCTCTCTCTCCCTCTCTATTCTCTCTCTCTCCTCTCTTCTCTCTCTCTCCCCTCTCTCCTCTTCTCTCTCTGTTCTCTTTCTTTCTCTCCTCTCCTCTCCTCTCCTCCCTCTCCCTCTCCCTCTCCCTCTCCCTCTCCCTCTCCCTCTCCCTCTCCCTCTCTCTCTCTCTCTCTCTCTCTCTCTCTCTCCGCCCCCAGCCACCCAGAGGCGAGCAGGTCTGGCTGTCACACCCTCCTCTCCACAAGACCACAGTGATTGGACCAAGTGACCATGAACTGAAACCAGGAGCCAAAATAAATCATTCCTTTTATGGACTGATTTTCTTAGGCATTTTGTCACAACGATGGAAAGCCAAACAGCACACCATCCCTGTGGTTTTCAAATGATTTGGGTTTTTACACTGCTACGGCTTTCTGGTCCTTCCTGACATTCCTGGGGAAATGTGTTAGCTTTTCTCTTGGGTTATCAAAGAGCTTTAATCTATGGATGCTGGTGGTCACTTGTGCTACTTTGTGGATATTCCTGGGAGACAATACACCATCACAGAAGAAAGCAGAATAGATAGAGAACAAATCCTGGTGCTAGGTCACTGGAGACACCTGACACACCCAGACCTGAAGCTAATGGTATTAGTCAACTTTCCGTGGCTGTAACAAAATACCTGACATAATAAACTCATAAAGATAAAAGGTGTGTTTGGGATCATGGTTGATTGGCCTTGAGGACTGTGGCAAGGCAGGAACTCATGGCAGATGCACCTGGTAGAGGAAGCTACTTACCTCACACTGGCCAAGACAAAGAAAGAGGAGGAGCAAGAGTGTGAATGTCCCCTGCAAGAGCGCGCCCCCATTGACCGGAAGATGTCCAACGAGGCCCTACCTCTGGAAGGTTCCACTGCCTCCCAAGAGCTCTTTAGCCTTTATTGAACCGCGCCTGTGTTTAACCTGTGGGCCTCTGGGGAATACTTCTCCAAAATATAGCAATAATCATTCCTCTGCAGGGTTTTGTTTTTTTTTTGTTTTTTTTTTTTTTTGCGGTACCAGGGATGGAACCCAGGGGTGTTCTACCTCCGAGCTACACCCCCGGCCCTATTTTTTATCCTTTATTTTGAAACCGGGTCTCACGAAGTTGCAGAGGGCCTCACTAAGTAGCTGAGGCTGGCCGCGAACCCGGATCCTCCGGTCTCTGCCTCCCAAGTACTGGGATTACAAGTGTGCGCCACCACACCTGGCCTCTACAGGTTTTGATTGTACAAGTTGGACTCCTGACTGTGAACAAATGCAAAAGATCCACTACATTTCTTTGGTTGTGTGTGTGTGTATGTGTGTGTGTGTGTGTGTGTGTGTGTGTCACTGGTGATTAAACCCAGGGGCATTGGAGCTCTGAGATACACCCCCAGTCCTATTTTATTTTAATTTTGAAACAGGGTCTCGTTAGGTTGATGAGAGTCTCACTAAGTAGATGAGGCTGGCCTCGAACCTATGATCCTCCTGTCTCAGCCTCCCAAGTACTGGGATTACAAGCATGCACCACCATGCTCAGCTAAAGATCCATTAATTTTCTATTAAAAAAAGAGAGAAATAGGGTGCATGAAAAGTGTCAATGCACTTCTCAAACATGCCTAGCAAGGCCGAGCCAGCAGGACTTTGTGCTTGGGTTTTGCTCAGCCAGGTAATGCTCTCCCTGGAGATGTCCATGTGGCTCTCTCTCCTGTCACTGAAGGCCTCTGCTCAAAGGTCTCTCAATCAGAGAAGCCTGTCGCGGCCCTGCTGATTTTCCTTCTAGGAATGTTGGCATTTGAGGTCTTCAAAGAAAGTGTGTGAAATCAGGAAAAAACACTTCAAAAAAAAAAAAAAGACAAGATGCTGGGCATGGTGGTGCACACCTGTCTGTAATCCTAACACTTGGGAGGCTGAGACAGGAGGATCTCAGGTTCAATACTGACCTTGGCAACCTAGTGAGACCCTATCTCAAAATAAAAAATAAAATAGGGTTGGGGGTGTAGTTCACAGGTAGAATGCTCCTGAGTTCAATCACCAAAATCACAACAAACAAACCAACAAAACCAAGAAAGACAAGATATCCCTTGGGATTTGTAACCAAATCCCAGTATCTGCTCCCATTTGCCAAATCAAATCATTGGGACAAGCCTTTGGAAAGAAGGAAAAAGAAATTGTATTGATTTTCTTGCAAATCAGAAAAACCAGTAGACGTAAGTGTTCAGAACCAACCCTTGGATTCTCCTGGGACAAAAGAATCAAGTCCCTTTTAAGAGTTAGTGCTCCAGGGTCACTCTGGTGTGCTTGTCAGAAGGGACACAATTCATGTGTAAGTGGTCCTTGAGCTGGCTCTTTCTCAGACCCACAAGCACCAGGCCTTCACCTCTTGGGTCAGTATACTGAGAAGAGCATGTTATTCATTAACGGGGAGAAGGAGAGGGGAAGAGGCATGTTATCAGGAAAGGAGGAGGGCAAAAGAGGGGAGAATGAGCTGGGCATGGTGACACAAGCAGGCCTATAATCCCAGTTCTTGGGAGGCTGAGACAGGAGGATCACAGTTTCAAGGCCAGCCTCAGCAAGTTAGCAAGACTCTCAGCAACCTAGTGAGACCCTGTTTCAAAACAAAAATTAAAATCGATCTGGGGGTGGAGCTTAGAGGTAGAATGCCCCTGGGTTTGATCCCCAGTACCAAATAAAAAAAAAGAAAAAAGTGTGGAGTGGGGCGGAATGTCAGCTTTGAAACAGGCCATCTGTTAGCTGCCAGGGTCGGAATCCGGTGCCCCTTACACACTGATCTTTCAAAGTATCTCATGGCTGTCTTGGCTCACTCTAGGGGGTCTGCAAACTGCAGATTGGAAGCCTTTGATCTGTAGGACAGACCAAGGGTGGCCCAAGAAGGACCCTAAGGTGTGGGGTGAGGGGAATTCACAGATGGGATCCAGGAGGTCGGAGTCCCAGCACTCAGAAGGGAGATGGCTGCTCAAAGTCAACATTGACTCCTGCACCATTTGACTGAACTATGATTATCGCTAAAACTAATCAGGATAAAGGCACTTAGTCACAAAAACCCAAATTAAATGTGACTTGCACTATAGTGAAGCTAATTTCTCTACCACATAAGCAAAACATAGGCAGATATTTGAGAGACTTTCTGTTAAGATTTTGCTAGGGTCTCAAACTCCTGTCTTGTTCTTTTGTGTGTGTGTGTGTGTGTGCGTGTGGTTCCGGGGATGGAACCCAGGGGTATTCTACTTCTAAGGTATACCCTAGTCCTATTTTATTTTATGTTATTTTATTTAATTGATGCTGGGGACTGAGCCCAGGGGCATTCTACCTCTGAGCTAAACCCTCAGCCTCACTATTTTTTTTAATTTGAAACAGGGTCTCACTAAGTTGCTGAGGGCCTCACTAAGTTGCTGATGCTAGCTTTGAACCTGTGATCCTCCTGCCTCTGCCTCCCAAATACCGGGATGATAGGCATACACCACCACACCTGGCTAATTTTTTTTTTATTTTGAAACAGGGTCTCACTAGGTTGCTGAGAGTCTCGCTAAATTGCTGAGGCTGGCCTTGACCCTGCAATCCTCCTGTCTCAGCCTTCCAAGTACTGGGATGACAGGCATGCACCACCACACAAAGTCATTCTATCTTGTTCTTTCTTCATCCTTAGAGTGTTGCTTCGCAAGATGGTCTGCTAATGCATTTTCCTGGAAAAATGAAGAGGGAAACTGGGAGAACACACCTCTTCTCTCTCTGAGCTCATTTTGGTAGTTGGACAGTGTTTGACTCTAGTATCTCATCAGCTGGAATGTAATCATATGGACAAATTAGGGCACAAAGGAGTCTGGGAAATGGCACGTTTAGTAGGGTAGCATCATGCTCACACTCGAAACATGGTATAATGAGCTGGGTATGGTGGCACACGCCTATCATCCCAGTACTTGGGAGGCTGAGACAGGAGGATCACAGTTTCAAGGCCAGCCTCAGCAACTTAGTGAGACTCTCAGCAACTTAGTGAGACCCTGCAAAATGAAAATAATAAAATGGGGTTGGGGGTCTAGCTCAGAGGTAAAATGCCCCAGGCTCAATGCCCAGCACTTAAAACAGAAAAATGGTGTAATCGTGAAGGAAATGCAGAATGAATACTGGCATCCCAACAGCAGCCTTTCCCATCCACCATAAAGATGGACGTCATTAGTCTGCCTGATGTTCCATCCTTTATCCTCTTAGTATATCCACAAGGAGCTCATCATTTTCTCAATTTACAACAGAAAATGATGTATGGTTAGTGGAGGATGGCAGTGCTCGGTGGGTGAGTGAAGAAATGAAGAAATTCTGGGTAGAAAGTGGGAGGGGACCTGAGAAAAGGAGGGCGAAATATTATTTTACAATCTTGCAATTGCAAGTCTTTTAATGTTCCAAGTGTGTGTGTGTGTGTGTGTGTGTGTGTGTGTGTGTGTGTGTAAATTTTCCTTTGTGTGAATTGTAAGAATTACAAGGGTTGAAAACAATAGTGATGATTAAGGAGGCAAACTTTGAAAAGTTTTAAGCTAAAACGTTTCTGTCTGTCTCTCTCTCTCTTTCTCTCTCTCTCTCTCTCTCTCTTTCTCTGTCTCTTTCTCCCTATCTCTATCTCTTTTTTTTGGTACTGGGATTGAACCCAGGGGCATTCTACCTCTGAGATACACCCCAGCCCCATTTTATTTTTTATTTTTAAACAGGGTCTCACCAGGTCCCTGAGGGTCTTGCTAAGTTGCTGAGGCTGTACTCGAACTTACGATTCTCCTCTCTCAGCCTCCCAAGTACTGTGATTACAGGCATGCACCACCACACCCGGCTTGGAGCCATCTCTTTCCTATACCTTCAGAGCCTGTGTCAATCAGCTGGTTGAAAGAGGAGCATCCATTAAAGCACTAGGCTTTGTAATTAAAACATATCAGTCCATATATCACACAATAGACATGTGATTCCCAAATCTATATTTGGAAGGAAAAAAGCACTCTTGTCTGTACAATGTTCTGGAACATGCAGAAATGCTTCTCAGCATTTGTCTCCGCAAGTTACTCTTCTGTGGCTCACAGGAGACAAGTCAAGAAAATGCTTGGCGTTTCCCTTCCGGAATAAAAAGCATCGTTTCTGCAAAAGGCTCCTGTGGGTGGTGGGATGGATGAGGAGGTGAACCTCTGCAGCCAGCCCAGCTCAAGACCTCCCCATCCCTCCCTGCCCCTCGCCTTTGTGCTGAGCGAATTTGAGGGTGCCTGCAGCCCATTAGGACTGTCAGTGAATTCGAAGGGCAGCGGAGGCAATAAACTGGTCGCGGTCTGGAGAGATGACATTGGTGTCAACCGCTATATTGTCAAGGAAAGACCATTGTTCCTCCTCCCTCCTTATTTACTCCAAGGTACCCTATAAAATGCTCCGCAATCAAATAAATGAAGGCAGAATGAAGAGTTGGACATGCTGTAAATTGCAGGCTGGGCAGCTCATACAAGATGTATTTCAAGATAATTATTCTACCTCGAACTTTCTTCTAGAATGATCCCTGCCCAAAGCCCCTATACGGAGGTCATGCCCACTTCTGAATTAGGTAGCCTGCTTCTCGAACCACACACACAAGCAGCTCAAAATGGAAGTAGACAGCAGGTGCATCTATAGACTGATGAAAAATGTATGCATCTGGGATGTGGGTGGCAATAAAAGACAATAGCCTAGATTTCTTGTCAGGAACATTTTTTTTTGTACTAGAGGCATAACCCAGGGGCATTCTATCTCTGAGCTACACACCCAGCCCTATTTTATTTTTTATTTGGAAACAGGGTCTTGCTTAGTTGCTGAGGCTGGCCTCCAACCTGTGATCCTCCTTTATCAGCCTCCCAAGCGCTGGGATTAGATTAGAGGTGTGCGCCACCATGCCTGACCTCATGTTACAGGTTGCAGTCAAAACACAGGTGCACTAAAATGATCGTGTAAAATGATCGTGTAAAATTACCTCCAGGCCAGGCATGCTGGCGAATACCTGTAATCTCTGTACCAAGAAGGCTGAGACAAGAGGATCTCAGGTTTGAGGTCAGTCTCAGCAACTTAGTGAGTTCACAACAACATAACGAGAACCTCAGCAACCTAGTGAGACCCAGTTTCAAAATAAAAAATATATAAACATCCCAATACTTGGGAGGCTGAGACAGGAGGATTGCAGGTTCAAAGGAAGCCTCAGCAATTTAGTGAGACCCTGAATCAAAATGAAAAATAAAGCCGGGTGTGGTGGCGCACGCTTGTAATCCCAGTACTTTGGGAGGCGGAGACCGGAGGATCCGGGTTCACGGCCAGCCTCAGCGCTCGCTCTCTCTCTCTCTCTCTCTCTCTCTCTCCCTGTCTCTCTCTCTACCTAGTGAGGCCCTCCACAACTTCATGAGACCCGGTTTCAAAATAAAGTATAAAAAAATAGGGCCGGGGTGTAGCGCGGAGGTAGAACGCCCCTGGGTTCAATCCCCAGTACCGCAAAAAAAAAAAAAAAAAAAAGGGCTAGGGGTGTAGCTTGGAAGTAGAATGACCCTGGGTTCAACCTCAGTACCAAAAAATAAATTAAGTTTTTAAAAAGGGGGTGTAGCTCAGAGGTAGAACATACCTGAGTATAATCCCCAGTTAAAAAATAAAAATAAAGATAAACTAAAAAATAGAGTACCATGGCTACCTGTTTTGTGATTGTGTGCTGACTTCTTCTGTAATGTGGACACAAAGTAACCTACCAACTTGGAAGTTTATAATGTAATGTTATCAACACACAGACCTGCACACACACCTGGACACATGGGTGATATCTAGACTGTATTCCCAACATTCATTTTTCAACTTTTATTGGCCATCCACATGTCCAAGTTTCCTTGGCCCCTCCTCTGATCAACTTTTGGTCTTTCCTGCAGGTTCTATCCTAGTCCACACAGCAGTTGTTCATACTGTAATTAGTCCCAATTTTTCAGTCCTTAGTCCCTTACCCCTTCCTTTTCTGTGTTGGTCAGGGTTCACTAGAGGAACAGAACTCACAGGACACGTATGTGGTAAAAGGGGATTTATCAAATCAGTTCACAGTCCAAAGCAGTGTGGTCCCAGGTTTCTGACTGCACATGGAGGGCCAAAGCTGGTCGAGCGGTCCAACAGCTGGAGTCTCAGAATCAGAGGGACCACAGATTCAGTCGCAGTCCAAGATGGAAAGGCCAGGAAACTCCTCGTAGAAATGATGGTGAAGGTCCGGTTCCAAAAGCTGAAGGCCAGTATCTCACATGAGAGCAGACGTGCTTTCTTCAGGAAGAATCGCATATACCTTCACTCAGCTTTCTCCTTCTTTGATCCAGGTCCTGTGCCGATCAGAACCCCACTGCCTACATTCAGGGCGGGACTTCCCCTCCCATCTGCCCTGACACATGCCAATCATCTCATCAACACATTCAGGGCGGGACTTCCCTTTCAACCTGCCTTTACATATGCCAATCATCTCATCAACATATTCAGGGTGGGACTTCCCCTTCCATCTGCCCTGACACATGCCAATCATCTCATCAACACACCCAAAGCCACATCCTCTTAGGTGTTTCGTGATCCAGTCAAGTTGACAATCCAGAGGAACCATCACATTTTCTCTGGCCACTTACTGACCTGAGAACTTAAAAGTCGTCTGGCTCTCACATCTGCAGGTTTTCCATCCTCCTTCTTAAATGTCTTCTGCGCCCCTCTATGTTATTTCGTTTCTCTCTCAGACAATTCCTCTGGAAGTCTTACCTGTGGTGTTGGGCTCCTGAACTCTTGAATGTGTCCACTCACATCTCTCCAGGATCTTTCTCCATCTGAGTCTTTCTCCATCCGAGCTGCTTCCCCTGCACCATCTCCTTCCACCAAATTCTGTCTTGTCTAGATTTCCTTTGTCCTTCCTTCCCTTCTACCGTAACACCTCAAGACATGCTTTGTTGAATCACAAAACCTGGCTACATCACATCACACTGGTTCACACCATTGGTTTAACATCCCCCTATCCAGCTCAGCCTCTAGCAAGGGAACATTACTTCTTTTGCTGTGGTCCATGTGGAGCCCTCAGCTCTCAGCTGCCTACCCAATGGCCCCTTTCTGTTCACACTAATGGAATTGAGGTGTTATTTGACACTGTTGATCAGCTTTTCCTTCTAAAGCCCTATTTTAGTCCATATTTTTGTCACTGTAACCAAAATACCTGACAAGCACAACTTAGAGGAGGAAACATTTATTTATATGGTTTCAGAGGTCTAGCTCATAGTTGGCCAACTCCAAGACACAAACAACATGGCAGCAGGATGTGGCAGAGGAAAGCTATTCGGGGCAGCCAGAAGTAGCGCCTAGAGATGGGCGTGGTGGCGCACACCTATAATCCCAGTACTTGGGAGACTGAGACAGGAGGATCGCAGGTTCGTGGTCAGCCTCAGCTACTTAGTGAGGCTCTCCGCAACTTAGTGAGACCCTGTTTCAAAATTAAAAAAGAATAAAAAATAGGGCTGGGGGTGTAGCTTGGAGGTAGAATGCCTCTGGGTTCAATCCCCAGTACTGCAAAAAAAAAAAAAAAGTAGAGCCTAGACCTGGAAAGGGATCAGGGACATACATAGTTCCAAAGGCTTAAAGGACTATATATAGTCCCCCAGTGACCTACCTCTTCCAGCCATGCGCCACCTGCCTAAATTACCACCCAATAAACCCATTCGGATTATTAATCCATCAGTAGATTAATCCCCTGATGAGACCAGCCCTCATGATTCAATGATCTCACCTCTAAACATTTCTGCATTGCTAACACATGTGGTTTTATGGTGAACTTTCCATAGTCAAATATAACAGCCATTTTTTGGGGGTCTATGACACCCCAGATTTCAAGTTATAGCCTCTTAGCTCACAAATCACTGGTTTTCTTTTGAGAAACCTCTGTTTCACCATCATTTTTTTCCTTTTTACTACGCCCTCTGCCTTTCCATTAAATGTGTGTGTGTGTGTGTGTGTGTGTGTGTGTGTGTGCGTGTGTGTGTGTGTTACTGGGTATTGAACCCAGGGGGTGATCTACCTCTGAGCTGCAAACCCAGCCCTAATTTTTATTATTCTTATTGGTTGTTTTTTTTTTTGGAACAGGGTCTAAGTTCCTGAGGGCCTTGCTAAGCTGCAGAGGCTGGCCTCAAACATGCAATCCTCCTGTCTCAGCCTTCCAATTACTAGGAAGACAGGCATGCACGACCATGTCCAATAGAACCTTTCCATCAAATTTAAGGGATTCTCCAACACAGTGATTTTTTCCCTTATTTTCTACTCTCTCATGGCTATCACAACCTTTCTTAGAAATGACTTCCAATTCCCTACCACCACTAGCTGGCTTGGTCCTTTTTTTTCTGTTACTAATAACACAATACCATGAACTAGGTAGGTTGTAAAGAAAAAGGGGTTCATTTGGGCTCATATTTCTGTAGGTCCAAGATTGAGGACCTGCATCTGGTACTGGCCTTCTTGCTGGTAGAGTTCTGAGGTGGTACAGGGCATCATATGGTGAGAGACAGGAAGGACGTGTATGTGTGTGTTTGTGTGTGTGTGTGTGTGTGTGTGTGTGTGTGTGTGTGTGTATGTATGTGTGTGTGTGTCTGTGTGTTCTGGTCTCTCCTTTTTGTTTCAGTACTGGGGATTGAACTCAGGAGCATTGTTACCTCTGAGCTACACCCACAGCCTTATTTTTTTTATTTTGAAACAGAGTCTCACTAAGTTGCAGAAGATCTCACTACGTTGCTGACGCTGGCTTTGAACCTGCAATCCTCCTGTCTCAGCCTCCCAAGAACTGGGATTACAAGCATGCCACACCACACCCGGCTTTCTCCCATTTTTTATAAAACTATTAGGGTTCAATCATAGGGGCTGAACCCTGGTAACCATATCTAATCTTAATCATTTCCAAAGGTCTCACTTCTAAAACCCTAGTTTTTAGAAGTTTCTACCTTAATACTTACAACAAAAATTAAACTCCAACGTGAGTTTTGCAAGCGACAAACTATATGCGAACCATAGCAAGAACTCTCCCTTTCCCTGGAGTTGTCCTCAGAGTTCTAAACCCCAAGCTAGACCCTTGAAACTCAGTGCCTCCCCTACCGAATGAATTAACCTCCTCTTTTCCCGAGAGGGGAAAAATAGAGATACAACCCTGCCCTCCCCTCTCCGTTAATTGCATTACTATCTTCCAATTTCCTTAACCTCAAAATATTGAAGTCACCTTTGATGTCTTTCTCCACTTTTCATTTAATTTGTATTGAGCTCTGTTCATTCTACTTTAGAAAGATCTTCTGAACCGGTCAACTTCCATCGATCCCAAATGCCACTTTCTTATTTTAGGGTCCTGTCGTCATCTCTGATCTAGATTATTCCTGATTGATGGTCCTTCCTCTAGCATCCTACCCAGCCTAATGTATTCTATGGACAACTACTAGAACTCTCTGGACACTTGTTCCCTGACCTTATCATTCCCATCTCCCTTGGCTTTGCTATCCATATTTCTCGTGATCTAGTGACATCAGATAACTTGACATTTCTTCTCCATGACTACGGCCATATATCTTGTCTGAGGTGAATAGATTCTGCTGCTTAGAAAGACTTTTCTTCTGTTCCTCTTATAAAGTCTGTCTTAGTTTTCTATGGCTGCCACAATAAATTACTTCAAGCATAGCATCTCACAACACCGTTATGTAGATTAGATGTTCAGGTGGGCTTAGTACGATGCCCTTCTCTAGACCTTGTAAGGCTGAAGTCAAGGTGGTGGGTGCCCTGAGCTCTTCTCTGGGCATTCTGAAAGAGAATCCACTCTCGAGCACATTCAGGTGTTTGGGCAAGAGTTGGTTCTTAGCAGCTATAGGACTGAGGTCCCTATTTTCTTACTGGATGGTAGCTCCCTATGGCTGCCCACATTCTTCGTCATGTTCCCCACTTCATCTTCAAACTAGCAATCGTGCAGGAATCCATCCTATGCTTTAAGAATCTCTCACTTCTCTTCCCCGTCCAGCTGGACAAAGCTCTCTTCTTTATAGGGTTAACGGGATTGCATGCATCCACCATAATTCAGGATAATGTCCATCTCTCAACGGTCCATAGCCTTAAATCCATTTGCAAACATAATTGTCATGGAACTTCACATTTTCAAAAGTTCCAGAGACAGCCGGGTGTGGTGGCGCACACTTGTAATCCCAGTACTTGGGAGGCTGAGACAGTAGGATCTGGGTTCGCGGCCAGCCTCAGCTACTTAGTGAGGCCCTCCGCAACTTAATGAGACCCTGTTTCAAAATAAAGAATAAAAAAATAGGGCTGGAGGTATAGCTTGGAGGTAAAAATGACCCTGGGTTCAATCCCCAGTACGGCAAAAATAAATGAATGAATGAATGAATGAATGAATAAATAAATAAATAAATAAATAAATAAAAAGTTTCAGAGACAAGGACATAGACATCTTTAGGGAAGTATTCTGCCCAACATGAAAATCCAAGGACTTCCCCAAATGCAAACTATATCTCTCTAAAGAGATTGTTCACCGGCTTCCCTCCTTCAAGGTATCACGCTAGCAGCATGCTTAATGATGCTCTTTGACATTGACCCTGTGCAGGATTTTATTGTAGGAGCCTATTTACAATGATGTCACCCGCTATCAATGATAAATTGCATGAACTTGGAAAACGCACCCCGATTCCCTTGCAGAATCTAGCACTGTGCCTTAAGTGCATTTTCCAAGTAAAATGAAAATGTTCTGTCACGATTAGGTGAGTGTTTATGAAACTGTTGCTCTGAGTCACTATGATTTGCAGGTCCTAAGCCTTTTGAAGACGCTAAATAATGCTGAGCATGATGTATAAATCTTCCTAGGTTTTATTCACAGCAAGACATTCTCTGGTGTCTATAGAGGAATAAGTATCCCACACACGTGTTGTATTAGTGGTGTATTGATGCATAACAAAACACCACATGCTCAGGGGCTTAAAATGACACATGTTATTACTTCACGGTGGTCACTGCGTCAGAGATGCAGGCGTGGCTTGGCTGAATGCTCTGCCTCTGTGCTGTGGTTTGGATATAGAGTGTCCCCCGAACAGCTCATTTTTTTTGGCAATGCAGCAAGATTCAGAGGTGGGACATGGCAGGAAGAGTTGGGTCACTCGGGGTGGGAAGCATGGCCTTGAAGACTCCATCCCTGGTCCCCTCTCCTCCACTGAGATCTATTGTTTTATCTTGCATTCCGCATGTGTCTTTTTACCTGAGAATGGTTTAGAAAATATCATTTCACTAAGTTATACAGGACTCCTGTTAGTTAGACATAAAATGTCCCCTAAAGAGCTCACTTATTGCCAGATGTGGTGGAGCACGCTTGTAATCCCAGTCCTTGGGAAGCTGAGACCGGAGGATCCGGGTTCGCGGCCAGCCTCAGCTACTGAGTGAAGCCCTCTGCAACTTAGTGAGACCCTGTTTCAAAAAAATAAAGAATAGTGCCAGGTGTGGTGGTGCACGCTTGTAATCCCAGTACTTTGGGAGGCAGAGAC